>PVJD01003675.1:0-156792 GCA_004026545.1 Mormoops blainvillei | reverse complement strand
CCAGGAGTCTTTCATCCTTCCCTAGATTATGATAGATTCCATTCTGACTATAGGCAAAATTTAAAGATGTATTTCTCCCAGATTTTCTTTTCTGGTAGTAGAATTATTTATTCATAAAAATACCACTGCGAGAAAAAAAAATCTGTCACTCTAAAAAGCTTCCTTGCATCTCTTTTATTCACATCGATCAATCTCTAATAACCATCCTTAGACCTGGGCAGCCATGGATCTGCTTTCTATCACTGTGACATAATATATCACAGATAAGTTATATGTTTTTTTCTGTAATTTCATATGAATGGAATCCTGTGGTATGTACTTGTTTATATTTGGCTTCTTTTCCTCAGCATAATTACTTTGAAATGTATCCCTGTTGCATATATCAGCAGTTTTTTCTTTTTAGCGCTGAGTAATATTCCATTTTATGGATTTGCCACAGTTTGTTTCTCCATTTTCCTGTTAATGGCCCTAAATATTTCTTGGTTTTCTACTTTTTAAGTATTTTTAAATGTTTAAAAAAGATTTTTTAAAATTTATTTTTAGAGAGAGGGGAAGGGAGGAAGAGAGGGAGAAAAACATCAATATGTGGTTGCCTCTTGTGTGCCCCCTAGTGGCGGCCTGGCTGGCAACCAGGCATGTGCCATGACTGGGGAATTGAACCAGTGACCCTTTGGTTCACAGGCCAGCGCTCAATACACTGAGGTACACTAGCCAGGGCTATTTCTTGGTTTTTGATGCTATTACCTGGTACTATTACCAAATAATAGTATTTTGATTACTAATACTTGATACTTGGTTTTTTAATTTTAATTTTTATTGCTAGTATACAGAAGTGCAGTTATTTTTATAATGACCCTTTGAGGCCTTGCTAAACTTATTTTTTAGTCCTAGTACCTTTTTTTTTTTGATTTCTAAGGATTTTTTATATGTTATCTGCAAATAAAGACAGTATTACTTCTACTTTTCCTATCCTTATAGCTTTTATGTCTTTTTCTTGCTTTAATGCAGTGGTTGGGACTTACCGTACAATGTTGTATAGAAGCCATGATAGTGGGCATTCTTTTTATGAATCTTAGTGGGCAAGCATTCAATTTTTAACCACTAAGTGTATTGTTAGCCATAGGTTTTTTATAAATGTTATTTATAATGTTGAGGAAGTTTTCTTTGGGGTATACTTGTATTTTGCGGAGTTTTTGGGGTTTTTTTCATGAATAGGTATTGAATTTTATCATGCTTTTTCTGCATTTATTGAGACAGTCATGGTTTTTCTTTTATTGTTTCTTAATATGTTTTATTTATTGATTCTAATGGTAATACTGCATTGTCTTGATTTCTGTAGCTATTTATTATAAGTCTTTAAGTCAGGGAGTGTAAGTATTTTTCTGCTCAATTTTGTTTCTGCTATTGGTAGTTTCTCCAGTATGGGGGTTTAGACTGCAGTTCTAGTTTTTGCTTCAGAAGTGCCCTTGCTCTTGCATTTTCAACTACTGTTTCCACATTGGCCATTCCGCTTTCCAGTGATTATGATGGCTATTTTGGGGTTCTCCTGTTCCCATGCCTCCCATTCTCAAGCCAGTATTGTTACTTCCTTCTTACTCTTGTACAGATACTGACACTTTCCAGATTTTGCTAATGTTAGTTGTTTTCCTCCAGTTGCAGTATTTTGGGAATACGTTTTCATCTAGTTTTGTTGTAAGCGTCTGTGAATATTTGGTTATGCTGGCCTTTGAAGAATGTGATAAAAACAATAAAATTTACCACCTTAAACATTTTAAAGTATACACTACAGTCGTATTAACTATGTATATATCATATATATATAAAAGCACACTGTTTTTCAACAGATCCCCAGAACTTTTTCATCTCGCAAAACTTAATCTTAGTAATCATTGAACAATTCCCTTTCCCCTGCTCCTAGCCCCTTGGCAACCACCATTCTACTTTCTATTTCTAACAGTTTGACTGCTTTACATACTTCATATAAGTGGGGTCACACAGTATTTATCTTTCTGTGACTGACTTATTTTACTTAACCTAATGTCCTTAAAGTTTATCCATGTTGTAGTATATGACTGGATTTCTTTCTTTCTCTTTCTTTCCTTCTTCTTGCCTCCCTCCCTACCTCCCTCCCTCCCTTCCTTCCTTCATCCTGTCTTTAAGGCTGAATAACATTCCATTTTTATGTATATACCACATCTTCTTTATCCATTCATCTATTAATGGATGTTTCAGTTGATTCCACTTCTTGGTTATTGTGACTAATGTTGCAGTGGACATGGGTGTGCAAATATCACTTTGAGATCCTGTTTTCAGTTCTTTCGAATACATAACCAGAGTGGGATTGCTTGATCATATGATATTCCCCCCCTTTAAAAAAAATTTTTTTGGAGGAAACTCCATAGTGTTTTCCACAGTGATTGTGCCATTTTATATTCCAGTCTTCTGTGCATAAGGATTCCAATTTCTTTGTATCCTAACACTTGTTATTTTCTGCAGTTTTGATAAGGGCCATCTTAACTTGTGTCAGATGATATCTCATTGTGGTTTTGATATTTGCATTTCCCTAGTGATTAGTGATATTGAGCATCTTTTCCTATGCTTGTTGACCATTTGTATGTCTTCGCAGAAATATCTATTCAAATCCTTGGGTATTTTTAAATTGGATTATTTGGAGGTTTTTTGTTGTTTTAAGTTGTAGAAGTCTTTTACATATTTTGGATATTAACCCCTTATCAGATACAGTGGAACCTCCATTCTTGAACTTAATTTGTTTCAGAAAACTGTTCAAGAAGCGATTTGTTTGAAAACCAAATCTACTTTGTTGCCCAAGAGACAGGTGTCTGATCATACAGGTATTAGCATGAAAGGGTTGTATAGAGAATCAAGACCTGAAGTTCTGTAGACAACTGAGACAGTTTTTACATGAACAGCTTGGTCAAGAACCTAATTGTTTGAGAACCAAGATGTTCGAGAACTGAGGTTTGACTTTATATACTTTGGAAACATTTTTCCCAGCCTGCAGCTTGCATTTCATGTGTTGTTTCCTTTGCTGTGCAGAAGTTTTTAGGTTTGATGTAGTCCTATTTGTCCGTTTTTGCTTTTGTTGCTTTTTTTTTCTTTGGTGTCATATTTGAGAAATCATTGCCAAACATGATATCAAGGAATTTAGTGCCTGCGTTTTCTTCTAGGAGTTGTATGGTTTCAGGTCTTACGTTCAGGTCTTTAGTTCATTTTGAGTTGATTTTGGGGTATGGTAAGATAGTAGTCCAGTTTCATTCTTTTGCATTTGGCTGTCCAGTTTTGCCAACAGCATTTATTATGGAAACTATTCTTTCCTCATTGTATATTCTTGACTCTTGTTGTAAATTAATTGACCATATATTCATAGGTTTATTTCTGGGCTCTCTGTCCTCTTCCATTGATCTGTGAGCCTGTTTTTAGGTAAATACCATACTGTTCTAATTACTATAGCTTGTAATATAGTTTGAAACCAGGGGGCACATCATATCTCTAGTTTTGTTCTTCTTTCTCAAGATTACTTTGGGTGTTTCAGCTCTTTTGTGGGTCCATACAAATTTTAGGATTGTTCTCTTTCTGTAAAAAGTACCATTGGAATTTTGATAGAGATCACATTGAATCTGTAGATTATTTTGGGTAGTATGGACATTTTAACAATATTAGTTCTTTCAATACATATGTATAGATTATCTTCCCGTTTACTTGTGTCTTATTTAATGTTTTATATTTTTGAGAGTACAGGTCTTCCACTTCCTTGGTTAAATTTATCCCTAGGTATTTTATTCTTTTTGATGTAATTATTTTCTTAATTGCTCTTTTGGATAGTTTGTTATTAGTGTATAGAAACATAAAAGGTTTTTTTTTAGATGGTTTACTGTGACTCCACTTATATGTATAGTAACACCCCAGTAACTGCATGGTAATGTATGTGAACTTTAAAAAATTTTTCAATTACAATTAACATTCAATATTATTTTATTTTAATTTCAGGTATGTAGCATAGTGGTTAGACATTTACAAAATTTATGAAGTGATCTCCCCGTAACCATACATAGTTATTACAATATTTTTGACTATATTCCCTAAGCTATACTTTACACCTCCATGATTATTTTATAACTACAGTTTGTACTTCTTTTTTTCTTAATCCTCACCTGAGGATATGTTTATTGATTTTAGAGAGAGAGGAAGGGGGGAGAGAGAGAGACAGCCAAACAGATAGATAGACAGACAGACAAAGACATTGATTGGTTGTCTCTTGTACGCATGACCCGACAGGGGTTGGAACCCCAACCTAGGTATGTGCACTGACCGGGATTCGGACCCACAACCTTTTGGTGTACGGGACAGTGTTCCAACCAACTGAGACACCTGGCCAGGGCCAATTTGTATTTCTTAAAACTTTACCTGTTTCACCCAGCTCTCCAACCCCCTCCCATTTGTTAACAGTCAGTTTGTTCTCCGTATCTATGAATCTGTTTCTCTTTGAAACATAACGGATTTTTGTAGATGTGTCCCGCAGTTTTACTGAATATATTGATTGGTTCTAACAGTTTTTTGGTGGACCTGTATTTGCAGATTACATGATATTTGGATTCTCAAAGCTTACATTTCTCAGCATTGGACTTAAATGAAGCTACTGTTATGTCAAATTAGAAATAAGAATTATCCCTGCTCCAAATGTGGATTTTTTTTTTTTTTAGTTTTTCTATCTCTGATTTCAGTGGACTTATGACCTGATTTCTAAACAATATTATTTTCTTTCCTAATTTTTACTCTGTCCTTAGCCTGTGCCTGCATCTGCCCTTGTATTTGCATCCCAAAAAACTAAATTCAAGTTCTAAATACTCTTGTAGCAAGTTTTATCATTCTCTCCTTCACACAAGCCTCACATATTGTCATTGTTGAATAAAATGAATTATGTAATAGTCTATTTACCAGACTTTCTGGATTTGTCCTCATACCATTTGGCCTGGTTTTTCAGACCACAGAAACGTGTATGTTATACTAAAACTCCAGTTTGATCATTGCTTTCTGTGGCATTTCGTTCTATTTTTTGATAGTTCTCATTTTCAGAATGTTCTTTATATTGACTCAAAAATATGTCCTCTGAATTATGTCTTTGGCTGTCGTCTGCCCCACACTAATTTCTTCTATGTAATAGTCCTTCAGATATTGTAGAAAGTTCTCATACATGCTTCTTAGTTTTCTTTTTAAGTTTTTGTACTAAACCTTTTTTAAAAAATGTAATTGTTTCCAGATACTTTACCAGTTTGAAAGTGCTTCTTACCGTGTATTCTAGTTTGGACTCTTCAGTGACAAAGAATACAGACCTGTTCTAGCTTAAGAGGGCGAAATATCATAAGAAGTTTGATGACAGACACTGTAGTGCTGCTAGAGTTTACTGGAGGTAGAACCTAGACAACTGTACAGCCTTTTTCTTGTGGGATCTGTGCTTTTTTCTACACATGTGTACTGTTAACCTGTTTCTGCTGACAAGTCTTGGCCTAGAGTTTCTGCTGTTTATAGCTTTAGTTTTACACATGACCACTCTGATTGACTGAGCTTTCTCTGTATCATAGCAAGTCTTTACACATCTTTTGGACTGCTTTATTCAGTCTCTCTCTCTCTCTCTCTCTCTCTCTCTCTCTCTCTCTCTCTCTCTCTCTCTCTTTCCTTAATTCAGAATTCCCTAGCAGGGCAATTTGCTTTGTCTAGGATACCTTTTACAGCCAGGTCACTCAGCTTGTAAGTTGCTTGCCAGTTTATAGCTGCCCTTGCCCACCTTGTAGTCCCATTCATTTATTAAACAAGCTTGCTGTTAAGTATCTAATATATGCCAGGAATTATTCTAAGTGTCTGAGTGGGATGCATCAGTAAACAAAGCAGGCCAAAAATTACTGTTTTCATTCTCGTAAAGTGAGACAGACATGTAACAGTAACTGTAAAAACCAAACAGGTGCGTTAGCAATTTGTCTCTGGCTGGTGTGAGGGGTGCGAGCATGGCTGCTGCCTCTCCTTGAACTGTGGGCGGTGCCATTTTTATTAGAGGGGGTTCTGGGCAGATGGGTACCATAGAACACGTCTAGTGTAGATAATCTCTCAACTAGTTGTTTAAGTACAGAGGCAGATTAAGTTCAGTTGAGGCTCCGGGTGCACAAGAAAATATTGGGCCCCTTAAAAAAAGAGAGAGACAGGGAAAATAAAAAGACATGTTAACCATATATTTAAATAAATAAAAAATATTACGTACTATTAATGTTTTATTTCCAATAAAATTTGAACATAATATATATATTGCACATGTGAAACTAAACTCGGTGTCATTAGAAAAGACTGTAAAGTTGGGGTTTTGTGGGGCCCTTCAGAAGTCGGGCCCAAGGTGCGCTCCTGGTGCGCCAGCCGTTAAATCCGCCTTTGTTTAGATAAACATATCAGAAAAATACTTATCGAGTTATGTGTTAGAGTACCATTTCCTAAAGTTCAGAGCCTATATTTAAACAAGCAGTGTATGCAGGGATGGGCAAAAGTAGGTTTACAGTTGTGAGTACATGAAGCAGGTTATTTTTGTATTATTTATTTATTTATTATTTTATTACTTACTCAATATTTGTATTACAACTGTAAACCTACTTTTGCCCACCCCATTATGTACTTGGTACATCTATGCTGTAACCACACATAGAAGGCACTCTTAACAATTTTTGTCAATTGGTACAGTCAGCCGATACCAAGCCTCCTGTTTTGTGTAGAGCAGAGTACTTACTGTATCATATTTCTCCACCTAATAAACTCCTACTTATTCTTTAGTTCTTCTGCAGATATGCTTCTTCCTCATAGCTACTGGCAACTCCACACCCATAGTATACTAGTTAGCAACCCCAGAAAATACTGTTTGACTCTTCTGGAGTCATTGGCCAAGGCTAGACAGTCACTTTGCCCGGGAGTAATGGATGGCTGGATCATCCCAGGTCAGTTGCAAATCCTAGTGACTGGCCTGGATAGCCTGACAGCCCTACCAGGACCCAGGGGAAAGTGGATTACCAAACATAAAGGAGGGAAAAGTGTGCCTGACCATGCCAGTATTTCCTCACCCTTTCTAAATTTGTTTTGGGCAGCTTGTCTAGCATATACACTTTTTTCAAAGAAAGCCGTTTCCAGATGTTCTGGTATTTTGCTGAGGATCCTCCCTTTTTATATATTAATTCCATTTGGTCATATTTCTTGATTTTTATGATGCAGTAAGAGAGTAGGAGCTGAAAAAAAAAAAAAACGAAGGAGCTGACTAATAACTGCCCCCTCCTCCTTCCAAGTTAGCTGCATGGAATGCAGTAGAAAATCAATTTTGCCTGCCTAGCACCTATCCTTTCTAGGAAGTGGACCCTTTTCTTTTGAGGAATTTCTCCCTCCCCCTGTCCATACCCAGACCCATTTAATATGTATGCAGATAAAAGCTGACTTCACAGCCATGCTGATTGACATGACCTGCTTCACCTCTGGACATCAGGATCAGTTTCCAGGTATACGGACACCTGACTCTAGAGCAGGCTTCCCTCGCTGTTGCCTGTTCCTCAGTGTAAAAAGTCATCTTCGTAGAATTTTTAAATACAACTAGTACCACCTTAAAAGCAGCTATCAGATAAAATATGTAAATTTAGGAAGTGTTTAAACATTCAGAATAAATGCTTACAAATCAAGAAACTATTCAGAAAATACTTGTTTACTTTTTATAGGGTACTTTCATAAGTTCCTCAGAAGTTGTTAGCTGCAGCAATTTACATGGTTAGAAATCAAGTTATTATAGCTCTATCCAAATTTTATTTACAGTGAAGTATCATTTTACCATTTTTATTGCTTTTTTCTAACCTAATAACTACTTTCAATAACATTATATAATGAAAATCTTATCACCATGAATCATATTTCTGTGTGTAGTTATAAATGTAATATCAGAATTTCAAACTAGACTTTCACGTTTTTGAAACATTGCATATTATTATGAAATCAGTAAATAATATGTTGCTTCCAGAGAACTCTTAAAAGTTAAGCTTCTGCCAAAAAGGAACTTCTCATGTCAAATTTGCAGTGATTAAAACAAGTAATATTTTAATTGTTGGTAAAGAGGTAGTGAAAATGCTAGTGTCATTCTTATACACAGAATGTAAAAGAAAAAAAATTGTTAAATGTCTTTTTGGTGGGTCTTTTGGCTTTGTATGAGTCTTTTAAGTTTTCATACTCTTTGACTCAGTAGTTGTATATCTAAGATTTTCTTTCTCCTGGGGAAAAGTGAGATGAGGATAAAGATTTATATAGCAAGATGATTTTGTAGCATTATTTATAATAATGAGAAGCTAGAAAATGTACATATAACAGCAAAGACCTGTTGCAGAATATCAAGTAATAAACCAATATATAAAGCTAGGATTACTATGATCTCAATTCTGTAAAAAAGTACATGTGTACAAAAAACCCCTAGGATAAAATAGTCCAAAATGCTGCCACTAATTGCCTTCAGGTGTGGGATTGTGGGTCATTTCTTTTTTATATTTTTACATATTTGAAAGATACATTTCTGTTAACATTATTTTTATAATTAGTAAAAATTAATGTTATAAAATATTTCTTGAGCCTAAAATACATTCGGTGTGATTTTCAGAACTGAATAAACAATGATAGGAACACCTGGTTAAATATAATGAAATAAACAACATGCATTTACCTCTGTTTTAAAAGATAGGGAGATGTAAGCTTAACACAGTTCCTGTCAATATTAATTAATTTATTAAGATAAACATTTAACTCAGTATGGACTAAGTGCCAGGCATTCAGTGCGCCAGGGGATACAAAGGTGGTGCTGAAAGAAAGAAAAAGCTTGCTGTCATTCCTTCTGGAAAGCTTTCCATGATCTTCTGCACCATGCTAGATTAGGTTCCCTTCTATCCTTGTGCTTACTATGATACACTGAAGTTATAGGTTCATGTGTCTGTTCTCCTAATAGGTTATGAGTTCCCTGAGGATGGGGCCATGTCTTTTTCATTTTTGTATCTGCAGTACCTAGCAATTTTTTGAATTAGCTGGGCTTGGAATGTCAGAAGTGGTTGTGCGTGAGGTGGATTTTGAAAAAGGAGTGTGTGTGATTAATCACTTTTAGTTTAGTTTACTTGATGAAATCCTTCATTCCCCTTTATCATCCTTCATCCTCCTATGCGTGAGGAGTTGCTATACTGCAGCAATTGTTACTTTTAATTGAGAATGGGTTTTTTTTTTTGCCTTTTTCAAATATGATCTCAGTTTTAGAACATCAGTAAAATGAATTTGTTTCCATTTATCTTTCAAAGGTAAAAATTTGGCCATAAAATGATTGAACTCTAAGTGAGAGACAAGGGGGAGGTTGAAAGAATAGGGATGAGGGTGAGGCATGATAGTAGATTATTTAAAAAAATATTAACAGAGGGGGCGGGAAAATATTAACAAATTGAATCAGGTGTTACAGCTTCCTTAGGTTAGATGCACATATAATCAGAATGTTGGCTTTCACTTCTGAGTAACCTGGGACACAATTTAGAATATGCAAGCACATGAAACTCTTTAAAAGTATGGCAAAAAGCAATTTAGATCTAACATATACTTTCTGTACCCAAATTATTCACAGATTACATCCGCAATGTTCATTCAAGTTAAAGTCAATCCATTCTTTACTATCATGGGATAATTTTATAACAGCAATGATATAGACAAGTGGTTTTTAACCAGGGGCAGTTTTGCCCCTGCCAGATCACGTTTGGCAATGTCTGGAGATACTTTTGACTGTAACAGCTTGGTGGAGGTAGTCGGGAGCTACTAGCGTTTAGTGGGTTGAGGCTAAGGATGCTATTGAACATCCTACAGTGCACAGAACAGGGGCCCCCCCGACCCACCTCCTCCTAAACACGTAACAAAGAGTTATCTGGCCCAATATGTGAGTAGTGCTGATGTTGAGAAACCCTGCCTGGACAATGGTCAAGTTTCCAGGCCACTATAAAAATCTTTATTTTACTCATAATAGAGTTATATAACCCATAACTGAAGCTTAGTGCTGACAATACCATTTCATTTGTCACTTAAAAGTACTTTGTCTCCCTAGAAAAGTTCTTTTTAAAGTTTTCAATTTGAGATACTGAAAAGATTGCTTTCCTTATTGGGAACAAAGGCAGTTATTCACATGGTATGGTAGAGACTAGATTTCAGTGTTTCCGTCTGTTTTTCTTAGTTTTTCATATGTATGACTCTTGAGATTCTGTTGGATAGGAATTGCCTGTCATTTCAGTTTTATTTTTAGAAGGTAAATATTTTTATGTCCTTTAAATCTTGAAAATGTTTAATCAATATATCAATTTATTCAACAAATATTCATTTATAAATAAGTACTAATATAGTGAATATTCAGATTTTATAGAATCCCATTAACTTTGATTTTATTACTAGGGTCAGGAGCAGGTCTGGGGAAAATAATCCAGAGATTTCCACAGAAGGACTGGGATGATACACCTTTTCCACAGGGAATTGAATTGGTAAGTTGATGTTGCATTATTGTACTTTTACAATGATTCTTTTCTTCTTATGTTACATTTATGATTATATTTATGATGCAGTTACTATTAAATAATTTGGTGATTAAACTGTGACATGTTACTAAAAATAATCCCTCTCCTCCATCCCCCCAGTAAGGTAATCTTTGAGTATATTGATTCTGGATTGCCTGTTTTGCTGTTCTTTCTCCCCATTTAAACTTCTCTTGTATTAAAGATGAAATTGATGATGTGTATATACTTGGAAGATGAAAAATTCCTTTGATTCCCTAGTCAAAATGTCAGCCTCTAGTAGCTTTAGTGATAGTGTATCACTAAACAAATATTATATTTTTTTCTGAAAATTTCGAGATGATTGCTTTGGTGAAAACAAAAAACAAACAAACAAAAAATGGACAAAAAAGAGGAAAGGTTGGTTTAATTAAGGTAACCAGTTATGTTGAGTTCACAAATCCGAATTCTTTCTTTTTAGCTATAGGATCTTTAGGTTGCTTTATAATAGTGCAATTCAACTGCTTTATTTTCGTCTGCCATTTTAAAGGCATGTAGTGGTTGAGCATAGTTTATGACGGCTCCGACATATATGTGGTGGCCATCCATGATGGTTAAATGAGGGACTGGAAAGATGATCACTAAAGTATTTTGTAATAGAGCTATGCAATTTGGTTCTCAAACGTACTGGAGTGTGTGCATATGTGTGTGTATGTATGTATTTGTGCTGTGTGTGCATTCATGCACATACAAACTTATAAGTGTCCTTCAGAGTAGTTTTTGTTGAGAGAACATTCTTTAGAATGTGATGGTGCAGTGTGCAGGCTCTGGAGGAGACGGCTTGTGTTCAAATCCCGGCTGTATAGTTTGACTTTTGACAAGATGACTTCTCTGAGCAGCAGAATCCTCATTTATAAATTGTGTGTAATGACAATGCTAATCTCATAGGGTTTTTGTAAAGATAAAGTGCATTTAAAAATACACATCAAATGCTTAGAGCAATGTATCCCGTAAAGTAAGTGCTTGTTAAATGAGATAGCTGGTTTATTATTACTGTTGTTCTTGCTGTTTGTTCAACATCTTGCAGCTCCTGCCTCAGAAGAGAAATTATTCATTCTCTTAGCATGGATCAGAAATATCAATTAGCAGTAAAACTGAAGTTGAAAATTGTGAACTTCTCCATTCCAGCTATTGACTATCCATTTCTGCTTCATTGAGGATAAAAGATACATCACTGAATGCCTAATTTTGATTATTATAATCCTGCTGTGCAAAGAAAGCTGTGTATTCTATAGACCCACATAAAGGGTAAATCTTGAATTTTGGTATTAAAAATGGGGAAAGAATGTGAGGATCTAAGGAGAAGCAACTTTATGAAGAGCCCCCTGTATTCCTTTTTTTCCTTCCCTACATGCCAACAAATACTAGTAATTAGCCTTACTATGTGAACAACTAGGTATTTACTTGTACTGTTAAAGTTTTTAAACCCTGTTTAAGTATCTTGCTAGTGATGTTACTGAAAGGGGAAGGTTTTGATGCTGGAAACTTTTTTGAACTTTTTGTGAGTTCCTACCTTCTCTCACATCAAAGTGTGGAGGGAAATAAACTATAAAAATTGAGAGTTTGAACAGTAGACTACCTTCATAAGTTTCAAGAACAACAGACATTATGGGGGCGGAGAGATGCCATGATTCGGCACTAGGTATTTAGCTCTGACTGACAAAGGATGAAATTTTTGTCTTTTGAAAGTCAAGGGAACAGACAGTGCGATACCTCCGTTTCTCCAGTAGTGAGGGAGAGGCACTTATTGATTTCACTATTTAGTTAATTTTTTTTCTTTGTATGACAGACACTCCTCTGTTCAAGTGCTGTCACTTGTCTCTCCAATAACAAGTAGTCAGGTACTGGTGATCGGTGAAATGGAGGTGCTAATAGATAGACAGAATTTATCCTTACCTGAGATTTTCCTAGATGATTTTTTGGCTAATTCTTAGCAAAGCATTTCAAGATTTTTTGGGGATAGATTCTTATTTACTAGTAAAGGGTAACGGGAGCCAAATATATGGTGACGAAGATGATTTGACTTTGGGTGATGGGCACACAATGCAATATACAGATCATGTGTAATAGAAATGTGTACTTGAAACCTGTATGATATTATTAAGCAATGTCACCCCAATAAGTTTAATTAAAAAAAGAATCTTTTATCTGCTGGATTGCATTAGAAATTTCTTTTTCCTTTTTCTATAATTGATAGCAGTTCATATCCTCTACTGTCTGTTGTGCTGTATCAAGTACAAAATTAATTTAACATCTGTCAAAGTCCATTGAAAAATATAATAAAATCAATAACTTAATATTTTCATTGTCTGTTTATTGCTTTGGTCTATACGTCATGTATTAGAGACTGTTCTGCTTATGAACAGCAGTAACTTGAATAACTGTGAAATACTGTGTAATCTAGAGTAACTTCTATAGTTTCAAGACCAGAGATAGGCCTAATAAAATCTTAGTCTAGTGAGAGATGATCTGGCTTAGTCCCCAAGTGGTTTGTTGATTCTAGGGTGGTAGTGATGCTTTTCTGATTATTTACAGGGGGAAAAAATCTTACCCCTTCCAAGGTGGTAGAACAACTTTTTGTGTACAGCAATAATGTTAATATTTAACAGTTGTATAGGATTGATAGACTGTGATGAATTTACATAAATCAAATAATACATAGTAGTATATATAATTTACAGATTAGAAATTTAAGGATTAGGAAATTTAAATAATTTCATTAGGGTCTAACAGCTAAGGTGCAGCACAGCTAGAATTCCAGCCCAGGTCTTTTGACTCTTAACTGTCAGCTAAGACCTGAGAAGATTCTGAGAGTGATGCTTTAAGCTCTGTTTAGCATTTGCATTTTAGTGTAAATACAGGATCTGAAAACAGGATTCTATGATTCGGAAGAACTGAGGTTTGGAAATGTTAAAAAAACCATGTGTTATTAGATGGAAGCTAACTTATTTTATCTGAGGACAGATCTAGGTTCAGAGCATAATATTATATTGAAATTATATTCTATTCTCATCTTCCTCCCAGACAACATAAATTTGATATGTTTAAATTCTAAATGAAAGATAATTGTGTTCAGTCTGAAGATTAAACTTTACAAGTTGTGGGAGAGGATTTTAGACATTCATTCCCTAAAAAGTCAAATCCCAAATTTAATTTAGAGGATGCTGAATTTATTCTTTTCATTTTTATGTAAAGAAATTGTCTTCTTTTTCTTTTCTTCTATTGGAAAGTGCCAAACTTTAATTTGGATGGATTTTAAAAATAAAAATATGAAAATAAGCTAAACCGAACATAATGACTGCTTTTCCAATTCTGGGATATTTTTATCTTTTTCTTGTGTTTTTTAAGCATACAAGGAAACCACAGACAGTCATATAAATAAAGTTTTAGTTAATTTTAGTGACAATGTTTCAAAGAAAGTTTAAGAATTGTTTTGCAGAGACCTTCTATGGCTAACAATCTATTTTGGATTATGGGAACAAATGTTTTTATTGGCTGGGTTTTGGACATCAGAAAAAGAGCATCGTTTTGGCAATAGCTCTTTAAAAAGATGTTCTAATTTTTTTATATCATAATTCAGAAAATGTGCCTTATCTTTACTAGGCAATGTCTGCACTGGGACATTTTTAGGTCTATCAAATTGTTTTTAAAAGGCTCAAGTACTATGTTAAAAAAAATGCGACGAGGAAAAGATGAGTAAACATTTAGGAAGAATTTCTGAATTTGAGGTTCTTATGAAATTAGTTTAGTTATGTAAATTATAGAATAGTGATTTGATTAGCTTCAATATGAACCCAGTTTTCTGTAATTGTAAGTACAGACCGAAGGGAAGAGGGGTAAAATTTTTTATTTAACATTTTGCAGTTGTAATGTAGGAGAAGTAGCCTTACTGTATTATAGGATGCAATTTGTGGGCAGAGAAGTAAGTTATAAATACCACACAATACTTTACTTCTTCAGGCTGTTTAGAATGCATTGAATACAACTAATGGGATAGCCTTTGTTATTCTGACGTAGATATCCATACTGTTTGGTCAGTGAACTGAGTGTAGAAAGCATGGAAGAGAATTTTCTCCCCTCTTTGTAGAGGAAAATACATAAAAAGATGAGAAAGGCAGGGAACATATTGGATAACAGAATTAAGGTTCATAAAGATTTTAAAAGGTTGGAGTTATAGGCCGTTTATCTAAGAAGATGAAATATAATCGGTAAAAACATTGGTTTTTGCATGTGAATTTGCATGAAATATAATCAGTAAAAACATTGGTTTTTGCATGCCCTTTATCTAAGAAGATGAAATATAATCAGTGAAAACATTGGTTTTTGCATGTGAATATATAACCTATTATAATCAGCCAGCTCTGTAAGTAATCATTTAGAATAAAGATAGACAGGATAATTTGCCAGCTGGAAAGATTTGAGAAATACAAGAAGACAGCTAAAAGTAAAAAATATCTAACTA
The DNA here is from genome assembly GCA_004026545.1 of Mormoops blainvillei. Classification (NCBI taxonomy): domain Eukaryota; kingdom Metazoa; phylum Chordata; class Mammalia; order Chiroptera; family Mormoopidae; genus Mormoops; species Mormoops blainvillei. Next base: position 141,693 of record PVJD01003675.1, on the reverse strand, counting down.
TAAAAGATAATTAGGTAGAATCTAAACCCTCTGTTCTGAGGTAACGCGCTTGGTGATTAATTCAGTTTTAAAGACGATATAAAGGACGTGTAGAAGGACTCTTGATTTTGTATATTGTTGAGACTGAAAAGATAAGAACTGTTATGAAGTATGAAGACATGACTTTTAAAAGGCAGGGCTCGGCAGGAGTGACACCTGCTTGAGTGTTGTCAGTAGGATAATAGAATGGGTGTAATAATTTATAGTTTTAATTTGAACATTTCCCCTAAAAGGTCATATGGTGTGCCTGAGTGTGATATTGTTATGTTACAGAATTACATGCTTATGATTTTGTAATAAAAGATTTTGTAATTAAAAAGGGGTGTTATTTGTGCTGACCCCTGATACTAAGGACTACGAAAAGGAATTTTTAAGTTATGTTCACAACAAAGCAAGTGGATATAAATGGGGTTTAAGCTGAAAAGTGGTGGGTTGAACTCACATTTTTGTTTCCTACTTCTAGATGATTGTCTCTTCGAAGTAGTAAAACTACATGGTAGGTTGGAACCTGAAGCAATCTAGAGGATTCATGCGAGAAGTAGGTTCTCTTATATCTCTGAGGTGGAGGATAGTCAGTCCCGGTGTTATTTTTCTTGCATTCCCCCATGCTCATCGAAATGATTTGTCCTCATACACTAGACTTTCAGTTACTTACAATTCTGCTTATTTTACTAATGAATCGATAACCTCAGTTGTGCTGCAGAATCTTTTACCTATGCAGTCTCCATGGCCTGCTACTTCATTGTTACTCTCAGAACCACCTTAGACAAAGTTTTCTTGCCGTGCCGGGCTCTGCGATACCTGGTGCTTTGAGGCTATACAGAACTTCCTGAGGAAGATGTAGAACTCAGGTCTAACCTATTACAAAGTCATGTTTGCAGATAGCCTCACCCTTTGTTACCACCTGGAGTATTGCCACTCATCTCTCACGTAAGAGTGAAAGGTAGTGAATTGGAAAATATGCATAAACTGAGACTATTTTTGAATAAGCTGATTTGTATGGTTACTTATAGATATGCATGTATAAGGTTACTCATGGCAGGAGGTTGGAAACTACCTAAATGTCCATCAGTAAGAGAATGTTTGAATTAGTGGTGCCACACTTATTCATTAGGATATAATACAATTGTTAAAAGGTACAAGAAAGATGTACAAATGGCTAACAAGCATATAAAAGATGCCAACATCACTAATCATTAGGGAAATGCAATTCAAAACCACAGTGAAATATCCCTTTACACCTGTTACGATGACTACTATTAAAAACAACAGAAAATAGCCAGTGTTGGCAAGGATTGGAAAAATTACAATCCCTGTGCACTGTTGCTGGGAATGTAAAATGATGAGGCTATGGAAAACTATATTGTGGTTCCTCAAAAAGTTGAAAATATAATTACTCTGTGATCCAGCAATTTCATTTTAGGATATATACCCAAAAGAACTGAAAGGAGGAATTCCAACCAATACTTGTACATACATCTATAGCAGTATTAATTACAGTAGCCCAAAAGTGGAAGCAACCCAAATACCCATTGACAGATGACTGGATAAACAAAATGTAGTGTGTACATACAATGGAATATTATTTAGTCTTTAAAAAGAAGGAAATTATGACATATACTACAACATGGATTAGCCTGGAGGACATTATGCTAAATGAAATAAGCCAGTCACTAAAAGACAAGTAACTGCATGATTCCATTTATGTGAAGTACCTAGAATAGTCAAATTCATAGAGACAGACAGTAGTCAAATTTCTAGGCACCTAGTGGTTGCCCAGCAGTCAGAGGAGGGACAAATGGGGAGTTGTTCATTGAGTACATCAGATTTTCAGTTTTGCAAGAGGAAAGAGTTCAGGAGATAGGTTGCAGAACAGTGTGAATGTATTTAACACTGCTGAACTGTGTGCACTTAAAAATGGTTGAAATGATAAATCTTACGTATATTGTACTACTGCTAAAATTTATATGAAGTATGAGATAGAGCTTTATGCAGTGACCTGAACAAATCTCTAAGACATATTTTATAGCAAATAGCCACAACAATTTGGGTAAGAAAGAAACAAAGTTGGAGGACTTACACTACCTAGTTTCAAGATGTTACTATGAAGCTCAATATGCAAGACAGCGAGGTATTGCCTTATGGATAGACATGTAGAACCACGCAGTAGTCTAGAAGCAAGCCCACACATATTTGGTACATTGATTTTCCGTGCAGTTGCTAAGGTAATTCAGTTGTGGAAAAGATAAGGTTTTTAATAAATGTTGCCAAAACAACTGAATATCAATTTGGAAAGAAATTAACCTTCACCTTACTTCACACCATACATTAAAATTAATCTGAAATGGATCATAGACCAAATGTGAAAGCTAAAACTATAAAGGTTTTAAAAGAAAACTTAGGAGACCATCTTTGCAACCTTTAGTTAAGCAGAGACTTTAGGTAGAGTGCCAAAAGCATGACTGAGTAAAGGTTCCCTGGGATACTCGAAAACCCTTGAAAAATAGTGCATCATCATGCAAAAAAGGTGGATACTCAGATAGCAAGAAGTCCCATTTCATTTCATAGATTTCACTTGGCACCGCAGAATTTCTTAATGATTCCTGAGCCCTTTGTTTTTTGTTATATTTACCTTTAGTGAGGAGGAGTACACTGGTAGAAATGAGGGAACACGGGAGACGAGGAACAATTCCTGTAGGAACTCAGAGCAAAATTTTCTCATGTTACCTGTTCTGCTGAGCCAGGCTTTTCTCTTCAAGCTAGCATTTTGGACATATTCAAATTTGTGGGGTGACTTTGACAATGAAACTTCTTTATTAAAGTTTTTAAAAAATTATTCTTGTTTTTTCTATTAAAGTTTTCCAAATTTTCCCCCCTTCCCCCTCTTCCACCCAGCACCACCCCCTCCCACTCCCACAGTCATTCCCCACACCATTGTCCATGACCATGGGTCATTCATACAGGGATTAGTTCATAAGGGATTAGTTCTTTGACTAATCCCTTCCTCTTCAGTTTTAATTGCTATAGATGGTAGCCAACTTTAGATATAAAAATACTATTATATGTGAAAGACTATGATATGGAAGAAAGAATACTGAACTCTGGGATTTTCTCTGCATCAGAATATACTATATATTCCTGTGTATAGGTACATTGTTTGATTATAAAAGGCAACAACTATTTAAAGAGAGCATCAATTTTCTAGGTTATACAAGGGGGGACCCAAAAAACCCAGAATTATTTTCTGGAGGGTAGGCCTCTTGTAGTGCAAGCTTCCCCCTGCTAGGTGAGTGTTCTAGAAACTCATCTGTGTCAGTGTTCTAGCTGGTGGTGTGAGAGGCTGCGTTCAGCTTCAGTGAATGTTTTTGAAGACTCTTTCAACACATTTTTTCCCATTTCATAACACACCTGCAAACACTGCACTGAGTGTTTAGCAGTTTTTGACCAAAAACGGCCTGACTCCCATACCCCACCCTCCCTGTTTACCCGATCTCACTCCAGGTGACTTTCTTTTTCCTGGATGAAAAAAGTCCTCAAAGGGAAACGTTTTGCCGATGTGCAAAAGGTGAAATAAAAAATGGCAGAAACACTAAACGGCATAAAAATTGACAACTTCAAAAACTTTGAGCAGTGGTAAAAAGTCTCAATAGGTGTATTGCATCAAATGGGGAGTACTTTGAAGGTGACTGAAGTTTAAACATGTAAGAATAAATACACAATTTTTAATAAATAAATTCTGTTTTTTGGATCCTCCACTCGTGTATCTGTTTTCGAAGGTATATAAGAAATGATACTTTGCTACTCTCCATCCCCCTCACACCCTGGTTCTTGGTCTGATCAAGGTCTTTGGTGATCCAGACATCCTATTTAGTGTATGAAATATGTTCACATCTTTTTGCTTGAGTTTGTATTGTGCTTTGAGTATTCATGTGAAACTTTCCCAGTTATGGATATACTGTGCATTGTCATCTCCCTATAACTTATAAATGTGTCAGTTTTAAAAAGTGAAGTATTTGGTGGCCTCTAGTGGCCCTTATGTGTCTATAAAAAGTCACTAATAGCATCAATATACAAAATTTTAGGGGAGAGCATTACTAAGGTGACCGAACACAAATATGTATACCTAGTGAAGAAAAGTTTTTTAATGTTTCAGAATTGAAAGTTTATTAATCAGTTATAAATTTATCAGTGATTTGGCTGTGTATACTATTTTGCAGATTTTATCATCACGAGATTCCATTCTTAAAGAAATACATTGAGATTATATATGTATGTCTTAATTGAAAGTATTTCTGTGTAGCTTGTACTTATGTCAGCAATAGTTTTCTGCATTGCTTTGAAATCTGTCTGTGAAGGGAAGTGGCAGGAATGATTTCTGACATCTCCTTAAATATAATGAAAGGTGAAAATAGGATCAATATTTCAGAAGTTAATGTTAAAGATAATAAATTCTTATTTAGTAAAGTTTATTTCTTTAAACAGCTAATTTCTGCTAGCTTAAAGATACTTCAAGTTAAGCCAGGCATTATCCAGAATCTGAAATATATGTGGAAATTTAGGCAGATTATTTCAAAAGTTGGGAAAATTTGTGTAAATTCAAGATTCGGAAAGCTAAGGAGAAAAATGACAGTTTTAGATAAGTTAAATTTATTTTAAGTGCTGAAACTAAACTCCATTCATGCTAAAAATTAACTATTGAAATTTAGAGATTCAATAACTTGCCCAAGGTCGTCAACCTACTTACTGTTGGCTGAGATGATAATAAAACTCTGTTCTTTTGACTCTCTTCTAAGGTTTTTCTAAAACTAGAATAAAGTACTCTATTCTTTGTGTTAGAGGGGTAAGTTGATTTTTAACAAAGGTTTTTTTCTTCCCCTTTTTTTAAAGTTAAAAAATTAATGGTGCAAAACTTACTCTAGTTAGGAAAGTTTAGCTAACATTAGAAAGACAAAAATGGAAGTGTTTTAACACTAAAATCAGAAGGGTCTAATGACACAAATCTGTGGTAATCACGGAGTTGTCAGCTTTTATTTTTTCCAAAGCTAGGCCATACAGTTAGCCCACCATCCACAGTTTCCACGTCTGCAGGTTCTGCATCCCGCAGCTCAGCCAACGGCGGTTGGAAAGTATTCGATAAAGAATGTCACGTTTTTGCTGTCGTGCACTGTGTAGTTAGGACTACAGTAGTTGCATCTGTACTGAACATGTGCACACTTTTTCTTCTTATCATTATTCCCTAAACAGTACAGCATAGCAACTATTTATATAGCATTTTCGCTGTTAGGCATCACATGTAATTCAGTATAGAAGAGGATGTATGGAGGTTATATACAATTACTATACAATTTTATATAAGAGACTTGAGCACCTGAGAATTTTTGTGTCCTTGGGGGTCTTGGAACCAATTCCACAAGGACACTGAGGGATGACTGTATTTACAAGAAACAGCTATAGTTTGTGTGAACTCGGGAATGGCTTTGATTATGATAGCCATGGTGTTCTAATGAAAAAGTTACAGTCTACTGTTAGATTCATAACTGACTAAAAGATTTCATCAGTATTTTTTTTTTCAAATTGAGGGGAGTACTTAGGAAAAATGCAACTTTTGGGGAGTAGGTTGCTCATTTTCCCAGACTTTTGCTTTAAAAGTTAAAGCCATTTAAAAAAAAAGAGCTCTGATTTAATGCCAGTTCATTCATTTAACAGGTAGTTATTGCGTGCTTACTGAGTCAGGCACTGAGATGGGTGGTAAAGATATGGCAGTGTACCAGCTAAAGTCCCTGTCTTAGAGCTTAAATTTTTAGTAGAGAGAGACTGGCACTAACCATAATGAATAAGTAAATTATATAGTACATGTGAAGTGATAAACACTATTAAAAAGTAATAAAGCAGTGACAGGAACTGTGGTGACCCACAGTCTGTAAAGCATCGAGGCAACCACTTACCTGTTGCTGCTGACCAAATAGTCTGAGGAAAGCAAATGAGCTAGGTTAAATAACTTTAAGAATTTTGCATAGTTTTGATACTACCAAACAAATTATAACTATATACTTTTTAAAAAATCGTCACTCAAGGATATGTTCATTGATTTTAGAGAGAGAGAGAAGGGAGGGCAGAGAGAGAGTGAAAGCGAGAGCACGAGAGAGAGAGACAGACAGACAGAGACAGAGAGAGGGAGAGAGAGAGAGAGAGAGAGAGAGAGAGAGAAACATTGATGTGGGAAAGAAACATTAATCACTTACCTTCTGTACGTGCAGCTACCTGGGATCAAACCTGTGACCTTTGGCATACATGACAATGTACCAGTCAGCTGAACCACTGGTCAGGGCATAACTATATACTTTTAACCTTACCAAATTATTTAAAAAAATCTGTAATATGAAGAGTGACGGATGTTAATTCCTTGGCTTAAACTAGCCAAGAATTATTCAGACGTGAGTTGTACATGACTGTGATTATAATTATCTGTAATCAGATTACACACTTAATGTACAACTTATTTGTATATGATAGAATATTTTTTAAAATATTTGTATTCCATACAAGGACAAAGAAAAGGGTAGAGTCACACATTTGTAGTTCATCATTAAAGCAAGTAAAGCACAAGTATAAAAAATAAAAATCCATTGTATTTCTTAATGAGTCCTGTAACTGAGCAACTGCTTAACTGATAGAGGACTTTTTAATTTTAGATTTATAAAGAAATAAATGATTCTATGTACTTTGGGTACCAGGGGCTTTTTTCTCCTAATTATATCTTAGCTTGCATAATATAGCATTTAAGGATTTATTTTAATACAATGTATAGACTTGTTTATTTTTTTTAGATTGCTTTAATTGTCTAGTTTCTAAATATAGAAATATATAAATAAGTTTAATTAGTCCTTTAAAAAGCACTGATTGTTAGTGATTCTCCTTTACTCCTTTTTCTTTCTTTCTTTTTCTATCCCCTACTTGACAAAGATTTATATAAAAAGGCTGACCTGTAGTCTGTGATGCAGCCTCTAGTTATTGCTAGACATTTCTTTAAAGGTCCTTCCTGTAATCTAGTGTGATGCTCATTAGAAATCTTCACTGGGATAATGATTAAAATTTTATGGAATCTTAGGGTTTGAACCTTAAGGTTCTTTGGTCAAATTTCACCCCCTCTTTTGATGATTAAATTAGTTTGTATGCAGTACTCTTGCCAAGTGGTCATGTAGCTTTAGCCTATATTAAATACTTACAGTAATTGATTCTTAAGTATTTTCTTAGTGCCTGTTAGGTACTGGACAATGTGTTGAGTGCCAGAAATACGGTGGTAGAAAAGGCAGGTTTTGCTTGTGTCCTTATATTCAAGTCTAGTAGCATTTTTATAGTGATAGTGGACTTCCTCTTGTATATATGTTCATCATCATAGTCTTAAACACGCCATCCTCACTGGTCTTGTTATTTTTCACAAGTTTATAAGAACATAAACCTGACCTATTCAGGTTAACATGCCAGTTGTTGTTACTATACTTGGAAATACTGTGCTTTTTTTTCCCCCTCAAAAGCTTGTTTGCTAAATTTGTATTAAAATATATACATATTCATTTTTTTCAAAAGGTAATGAATCGTTCTACAATGTTTGAATATGTCATTAACTTACAGATATAGGGCTCTTAACCTAATAAAATTGGGCTTTCTAGAACATATGCAGGGCAGAATATGGAATCTTACCATCCTATTTAATTACATTATGCTAAGGGTGAGACTTTAGACACATAATATAGTTGAAGGCCAGGATAGGGATCTGGTTCTATGTAATGCTAGATGTTAATGCTATGTCAGTGTGTGCTTAGGATCTTAATTAAATTACCTTCTGCTCTTCAAAAAGAAACTCCAGCTCTGGCAAATCTTTGGACATTATTTCTGTCTAGCTTTGCAACAGGTCATGTTGGTGACTGGAGACTAGTTAGTGCTGTGCTAGTGGAGCCATGAGCTCTTGCTACCACTCCGGCAGCCATTCTTAGAGGTGTTAGCTGCAGTGCCACAAGGGCATGGAAACATTACAAGGCATTGGACAATGCGATGTTAATCCAACCCATATCACACTAAATTAATATCTGTGGCATGTTTCAAATACCAATAGTGATGTACTTTACAGTCTCAGATGACCTTAGTCTTCTGGTTCAGGTAACTCCTCTGTAATATGTGGAGTAAGAGCACAGTAATTAACTAAAGTCATTCCAATTGTCTGTTACTACGCAGCTAGAAGAGTCATTTCTTCCAGATTTAAAACAAAATAGGAGGACTTGAAGTCAGAATCACCTATTCCTTCTTTCTGCCTCTCAAGAGGAAGAGAAGATAGCACTGGCACAGAGGGAGCTGGGAATCAAGGAATCCACATGACGGACCTTGAGAGTAGTTCCAGGACTTTGGATGATTCTAGTTTGCAGAAGATTAGAATTGGTGAATGCTAGGAGGAAGTAAGCTGTGGTAGCTGAGTGTGGAGTTCCCTTGGCTGGCCCATCCTGTTGAGATACTGAGACCATTGACAGCCTTGTGATTTACCATGGTATACTGTGTAAATAACATCTGTGTTTCAGGAAGTGAAAAAAGTTGGAGAATACTGTGATTTATCTTACGCTGTGGATTGTTCCTTTTAAAGTCTCCAAACTGTCTCAGTGATACTCATTGGAACCAAAATGGATTAAAAGAAGCACTGTGCTCCCTTGAGGGATATATAAGTTATGATTCTGGTAATTGAAATGAGAACATCCTACCCCCAAGTATAACTTAAGGGTTAAAAATTGATTTTCCTATAGATTTTATTTCCAGTACTAAAACTTTAAAGTGTTTGTATGTCATTTGAATAGGGAATGTGATCGATACACGTTTAGTTTACTTTAAAGTTTTTCCTATCTAATTTGCGATTGGTATATATCTGGAAGAGAATGTTAGTGTATAAGCTAGACCAATGGACTAAAACTAATAAGGAGAAGTTTTATGGGCAAATGTAAAATATTTTATTGTAATTATGTTCCATAAAACTGGTACAAGAGACCATATGAAAAAGGTGTTTTACTAATAAGGGGATGGCATGAGCTCTTGACTTCTTGAAAAGGTGTTGCAATTTTTGGCTGTGGAATTTCAGGATAGTGACAATAGGACTGGAAATGGAGTAGTTAATGAACAGGGTTTGGTTGTATGACTAATTGAATATGGAATGCACTATGGGGCTAAAAGTTATCTCACAGATTTAAATTTGGGTAACTGGGAGAGTAGCAGTACCTTGACAGGAGATTGAGAAATAATTTCAGCTCTGTTCAGTTTGACTCTCAAGTGACTTTAAGGTGTAACACCTAGAAAGACATTTTGGTAAAGTGATTAAGAGCATGAACCCTAGAACCAGGCTGCTTGAGTTTTAATTCTTGCTTAGTAATCCTGTGTCCTTGGGCAAATTATATAAAGACTCTTGCTCTGGCTTATGTAGCTCAGTGGATTGAGCATCAACCTGAGAACCAAAGGGTCACCAGTTTGATTCCCCAGTCAGGGCACATGCCTGGGTTGCGGGCCAGGTCCCCAGTAGGGGGCATGCGAGAAGCAACTACACATTGATGTTTCTTTCCCTCTCTTTCTCCTTCTGTTGCCCTCTTAAAAAAAAAAAGACTGTCTTTATTATCAGTCTAATAAATAAAAATATTATACAAATCGAATTAATACACAAAGTGCTTAGAACAGTACCTGGTACATAGTAATTATTATGTGTTTGTTATTAATTGTTGTTATTAGGATATGTTTCCTGTGATTTTGGTATAAAATTTAGTGATATAAGAAGGATTTCTTTCATTTGGAGCAATCCCAGGATACTTCATTCTCTTTTTTCCCCTGTCCTGTATATCCTCTCAAATTTGTAGAACTAAGGTATAGAAAATTTGTTGTGCATTTTTAATTATCAAATTGTGTTAGTCTTATTGTTTATTTTAGACAAGTGGGAAATGAAAAAGATCTTTTCCTTTTCATTATTACTATGTTTTATTACTACAATTATAATTAAATTTTAAAATTTCTTTTTAAATAACTTATTTTTAATTAGCTTACTTTCCAATTGACATACAATATTAGTTTCAGATGTACAACATAGTGATTACACATTTATATACCTTATGAAGTTATCAACCCCTAATCTAGTATCCATCTGATACCATATAGTTATTACAACATTATTGACTATATTCCCTATGTTGTACTTTACATCCCTGTGACTATTTTTTAACGCAATTTATACTTATTAATTTCTTTCACCTTTGTCACCCATCTTCCCATCTCCTCTCCCATCTGGTGACCATCAGTTTGTTCTATGAGTTTGTTTCTGTTTTGTTCATTTATTTTGTTTTTAGATTACACATATAAGTGAAATAATATGGTATTTTTCTCTGATTTATTTCACTTAGCATAATACCCACTAGATTCATCCATGTTGTTGCAAATGGCAAGGTTTCTTTCTCTTTTATGGCTGAGTGATAGTCCATTGTACAGTGTATATGCACTGTCTCTTCTTTATCTGTTGGTCTATTGATGGACACTTAGGTTGCTTCCATATCTTGGCTATTGTAATTAATACTGCAGTGAACATAGGGGTGCATTGTGTTTTTGAATTAGTGTTTTGGATTTCTTCTGATAAATACCCAGAAGTGGGATTGCTGGGTCCTATGGTAGTTCTATATTTAATTTTTCGAGGACCTGCCACTCTTTTCCATAGTGGCTGCATCAATCTGCATTCCAACCAACAGTGCCCGAAGTTCCCTTGCCAACATTTGTTGTTTGTTGATTTATTGATGACAACCATTCTGATGGGTGTAAGGTGATACCTCATTGTGGTTTTAATTTGCATTTCTCTGATGAGTAGTGATGTTGACCTTTTCATGTGTCTTTTGGCTATCTGCATGTCTTCTTTGGAGAAATGTCTGTACAGGTCTTCTGCTCATGTTTTAATCAGATTAGAATTTCTTACATACAGGGTGGAGCAAAATAGGTTTACAGTTGTGCAAAACACAGAGTTTATTCTTGTATTATTAGTTGTTAGTTATTGTATTATTTTCCACATGAACAACTATAAACCTGCTTTTGCCCAACCCAGTATTTTAGATAACCGCTTCTCAGATGTATCATTGGGAAGTATGAATGAAAGAAGTATCTTCTCCCATTCAGTAGGCTTTTTGTTTTGTTGGTGGTTTCCTTTGCTTTGTAAAAACTTTTTAGTTTGATTTAGACCCATTTGTTTATTTTTTCTTTTATTTCCCTACCTGAGGATCTTTTTGATTCTCTTAAAATGTCATATTGAAAATCTTTATTTCTTACTTTTGTCTTCCTCATCTGGACACTGTGTTGTGGCTCAATTATATTCAAAGCTCTGATGTCAGATTTTATTTTTCTATTAGACTTCACCCTGTGACATTAGCTTTGTCCTTCAATGAATTTATCTGGTTGTTTGGATTTTCCTACACAGTTTTGATCATATCTACCATCATTTACTTTCTGGAGTTATCATGGAAACTATAAGAATGCTTTGTCAGGGAATTAAAACTACCCTAACAGCCTGTCTGGAAAGACTGTTTTTCAGAAATTACAGATGAAAGGGACAGTAGGAGGAAAGCTTTTAGACTGCAGGAAGCCCCATACATAAACAGTACTGTCCCTAGTTATTCTTGGATCTTTGGAAATCATATAGTCTTGAATTTCCTTCTCCCTGATTTCCCTCTACCCATCACATTTTAAACAAGCTATACATACCCATTTTTGTCCATTTCTTATAAATTTAAGGAGCCTAACTGCATACCAGGTAAGTGTTTAGAATTTGGAGAGGGCTGGGCAATTTGGTACTGATAATTTAACTCCAAAACCTGTGATGATTTTAGTTATTTATCTCTTTAAAAAAGAATATATTTTAATATATCTAATATGTTATCCTCAGCTGCTCTCTCATATCCTTTCTTGAATGGAAGAGAAAGCAATGCCATTTCAGTTAAGGCTCTGTCAGCTGCGAGGAAGAGACTTGCTCAGTTAGCATTAAACCCTGAAGTTTTTTTTCAAGCAGCTCTGTTTTCAGTGTTCATCGTTGGGTTATGTCTTTTCACTCTTGGCTGTGCATATTATTATGGATTATCTTCTTTCATTGTTCCCAAGGACAGAGTTTTAATTTACTTCCATTAATTATCATCAGCTTCCATTAGGCTATAATGTATTTTTCTTTCCTATAAAATAAAAAAAGTCCAGGGATAGGTGATTTGCTGCTGGTATAGCAATTTTGTGATTTTTAAAATGATTTAACTCTAACTTTCTAGTCCTCCATTTATGGGATGTCAGCCTTATTTTCATGTTTTTACTCTAGGCAGAAAGAAGTGAAAAGGAGAGGATTAAAAAATGTGATTGAGTCTTCCTGCTTTTGAAAAGAGCTTTCCCATCTCTTCAACAAATAGTGTTGGAAAATTGGAAAGCCACATGCAAAAGAATGACATTAGACTGCTGTCTGACACCATACACAAAAATTAACTCAAAAATGGATTAAAGACTTGAATGTAACACTTGAATAAAATACATAGAAGAAAACATAGATACTGAACTTAGGGACCTTGGTCTCAGAGGGGCTTTTGTGAACTTGATTCCAAAGGCCAGAGAAATAAAAGCAAAAAAATAAATGAATGGGACTACATTAAATTAAAAAGCTTGGGCACAGAAAAAAAAAAAAAAGCATGAACAAAACAAAAAGGCACCCAATGAATGGGAGAAGGTATTTGCAAACAATACTTCCATTAAGGCAGGGGGTCCAGGAACCTCGCAGGCTTTCCTTAGCTCTGCCTCCTGTCCTTCCAGTCCTTCCCAGCGCTGCACTCCTCCCCTAGCCCACCGCTGCCTTCAATGAAACAATGAAACCAGTCCATGTGCCAAAAAGGTTGGGGACCACTGTATTAAGGGACTAATATCCAAAATATATAAAGAACTCATGCTACTTAACAACAAAATAACAATCTGATTAAGAAATGAACAGAGGACCTGAACAGACACTTTTTCCCAGAAGACATACATGTGGCCAACAGATATATGAAAAGACTCTCAACTTCAGCAGCTATAAGGGAATACAGATCAAAACCAGGAGATACCACCTTATACCTCTTAAAATGGCTATTATCAGTAAGATAAGGTGGAGAAAGGGGAACCCTTGTACACTGCTGATGGGAATACAAATGGTGCAGCCTTTATGGAAAACAGTATGGAGGTTCCTCAAAAGAGGAAGGATAGAGCTGCCATATGATCCAGCAGCTCCTCATCTGGGTATCTGCCTGACAAATTAAAAAACACTTGTTCGTAAAGATAATGTACCCTCTCTTTCTTTGCAGCATTATTCACAGTAGGCAAGATGAGGAAACAACCAAAGTGTCATTCAATGGATGACTGGCCAAAGAAGAGGTACATATACAGGGTGGGGCAAAAATAGGTTTACAGTTGTTCGTATGGAAAATAACACAGTAATTAATGAGTAATAATACAAGAATAAACTCTCTGTTTTGTGTACTCACAACTGTAAACCTACTTTTGCCCTACCCTGTATACTATGGAATACTACTCAGCCATAAAAAGATGAAATACTGCCACTTGTAACAACATGGATGGATCTTGAGTATCGTGCTAATGGAAATAAGTGAGACAGAAAAGGACAAGAACCATATGATTTCACTCATATGTGGTATATAAAACAAAATGCAACAAACAAAGAAACTCTAGACACAAACAATAGTATGATGGTTGCCAGAGGGGAAAGGGGGTGGGGGAAGATAGAGTAAAAGGGGTCAAATACATGACGACGAAAGGAGACTAGACTTGGAGTGCTGAGCACACAGTGGAATATACATATAATGTATTACAAAACTGTACTCCTGAAACTTAGATAATATTATTAATCAATTTTACCCCAATAAATTTAAATAGAATATATGAAAAAAAGAGCTTTCTCAGAAATATTCCTAGTGATTTCCATTTGTATCTCTTTGACCAGAACTAGTATATAACTATACCTGATACAAGACAGACAGAAAACACTGGTGAGCTTTGTTTGCTTTGAGCTGGGCATATTACCATCTCCAATAAAATCTCCTAGTAGGGGAGAAAAGGAAAAATAGATATTGGGCGGGTGGCTAAGAGTCTCTGCTACATCCTTCAATATGGAGAGTCCTTAGAAGGCAGTCTTCAGCTAGTCATCCCAGGGCTAATCATTGTAGCCAGGAATTTGGAATTGGTTTCTCTTGAAGTTCTTGGCTTTGAAAGTCATAAAGAACTGCTTTGGCTTGTTTTTTTAAGAAGGGGTAGGTAACTGGCAAGCACTATGAGGCTTCATGCCATGTTCATTAGTAGAGTTATTTAGCATGTTGTGGAAAGAATGCATAACTCTAGATATGCCTGTGTATGCGGCAGCCAGAAAAAAAGATTGAAAATTGCTGTATTCAAGTAACCTAATCTCATTTCTTTAAAAAAAAAAAGATTTTATTTATTTATTTAAAGATTTTATTTATTTTATTTTTAGACAGAGGGGAAGGGAGAAAGAGAGGGAGAGAAACATCAGTCCGTGGTTGCCTCTCGCGCGCCCTGTACTGGGGACCCGGCTCGCAGCCCAGGCATGTGCCCTGACTGGGGAATCAGACCGGCAGCCCTTTGCTTCACAGGCTGGCGCTCAGTCCACTAGCCACCGCCCTAATCACATTTCTAGTTCAGAATCTTTTACCATTCCAAACATGATGACGTCTTTCGTTCTATGTTCTGTCTCACATGAACTTGTAAACTTCAGGGATAAGTTACTAGTGTTAATTTAGTAGCTTCAAGTGTTTAGCCAATATTTGCCTTCTCCTATCCCCACCCCAAAGTATCATGAAAGGAGAAACTTTTTTTTTCATTTTTCCTCATTCTTGTATTCCCAATGTGTGGCGTATATGAGGTACTAAATAAATATTTGGTGAAGAACTGATTGACTGAAGGAATGAGAATGGTGGCATTGTGTTTCATTTTGAATATCCTAGACTTGGAATCTGCTATTTTATGAATTCACTTTACCAACTTTTATACATGTCTAGAGAGACAACATAATAGACTAGAAATAAAACAACTTTAGTAATTTGAACAATTTCTTTTTTGAGCTCCTACTTTGTGTCAGGTACTATGTTAGATGCTGGGTTATGAAAACAATAGTTTTATCTCAAGGAAAGAGGGAAACAAACCTATAACACTTGAATTATTGAACTTAACTGCGATAAGTGCTGTATGTGAAAACTAGGTTCCCAAGGTGCATATAGAAGGGTATTTAACCTAGATTGGAACAGTGGGTTTGGAGAGAGCAAAGTTGTGGTCCAAGAAGACTTACCAGAAGAGATGGTTACCCATGAGTGGTTTTGAAGGATGCGTGAGAATTAACCAGGTGAAGGTGAATAGGGATTATGTTCTAGGTAAGATAGAGATTGTATTCTAGGTAGAGGTACAGACATGAGAGGTTATGAGGGATATGGGAGGTAGCAGGAACCAACTAATGAAGGGCTTAGACTTTATTCAGAATATCATTAAACATTTTCAAAACAGCTTTTTTTTTTCTCTCTGGTGAAAAGGGAAGCATATTTTTAACGTTTAGAAGATCTCAGAAATACAAAAAAGTATTTAAAGAATATGATTACTTGTAATCTTTTCAACCAGAGATAACTACTATCAACATTTTGGTTTAATTCCTGCCATAACCCTTCAGAGAAATCATTGATTTCTCAGAAGAGAAATCTCTCTTCTCTCTTCCTTCCCTCTGTTTCCTTTTTTCTTCTTCTCTCTTTTTTCTTTTTCCCCTTCTCTGACAAGGTCTCCACTCCAGCCCCCTGATCAATGCACAGCTTTTATTGCATCTTTAAAAATGTTACACATAGGTCTGAGGAACAGTCTGGCACCTTACTTGTTTCTGTAGCTAGACACCTTAGGTCTTACTCAGCAGCCTGCTGAACTGTTCCTTTTTCAGCAACGTAGACAACATCCCCAAATATTCTGCTGTCCTTGTTTTCAACTATTGTAGTTTGCTTAATAACAAGGCAGCTGAATTTGATAGAAGTTCACTGTCATTTCATTCAAGAATTAACTCATCTTTCTGGGCTTGACACACAGAGCAAGCAACACCTGGCCTCATCTGGACCCTGTAAATGTCTTTTTTGCCCAAGATATTTTCTGACTCCAACAAGAGAACCATTCTCCTAAATAATGATGTTGATGGGGAAGCGAGCGTATACAGACGTCATCTTGTAACAGAAACCCAGTGTAACACCCTTGATCATGTCTTGTACATGACTACACACGGTGCAGATGGTGGCCAGTTCCTTTCTATTTCCCCTCCATTTGTCAACCCAGAGCCTCTTCTTTTTCTTTCTTAGGGGACAGAGTTCTATATTGATGTGACTGAAATCCCTTCACGGGGTACTTCTGGGGCCCCTCACAATATCTCTTGTGTCCCCTCAGAGTGATGTCGACATTTTCGGGTACACCGGCAGCCTGATTGCTAAGAATGATCTTCACCCTCACAGTAGACGTGGCACAGCCTGGCAAGATCTCATTGACCTTTATGGCACGAGCTATAAGGATTCACTGAAAAAAAGTTAGGATATGGAAAGAGGCCATGTTTTTGTTTTGGAGTCATTTTCTGAAATAAATATTACAGGAAGAGGCACAGTTTTGGGGATGGAGAGTTTGAATTTGGCTATTAGGTATGCTTTTTTTTTTTAAATTTAAGACATATCAGTTAGGATATGTCCAATTCTATTTAAGAGTCTTCTATAATTACATAGCTATTTACATCTCATGATAACTTTAAAAGGTAAAGGTAAGTATTATTATTTCTATTTTATGCATGAGGGAGTCGAGGCACAAAGAGGTCAAGTTATTTTTTCAAGGTCTACATGGCTGCCAACTGGTAGAGCCTAGGATTTAGGCTCTTGATTTAAATCCTGGCAGTCTGACTCCAGTGTTCAGGCTCTTCACACTATGCTGCCTGTCAGGTTGAGGCCAAAATGTATGTGAAACAGTTAAGTAAATATATTCAGCTGGTGGTCATGCATTTGAAATCCAGATCAGACTTGGAGGGTAAAGATTCAGAAGTCATCACACAGGAGGATATATTTGTTGTTGTATATAAAGTCATATATTGTTATATAAAGTCATGAGAGTAATGTTTCCAATATCTAGTCATAGCCTTCTGTGATGATAATGAGTATGCCTTGTTTCTTGTTGCTTTTCTCTGGGAATCTCTATTTTGGTAGTATTCCTTTTAAAACTAACTGTACTTTATATAACTAGATGTAGAGATTGCAGTGCAAAGGAAATGACTGTATTTCCCTCCCTGCTTTGAGATAGATATTACTTCTGTTAATGTAACCAAATTTGCATTATTAATTTTTTGCTTTCCTTAAAACAACCGTACTGCATTGCCTCAAAACACATATTGACTTTCAGTCACTGTTTCATACCTACTCTCCTTTGGGTTTTGTTTACATGAAAGTTTTCTGAGATATATTTTCACTATATGCTTATACAGTTGATTAAAAAAAAAACAATTGATGGTACCTATGATTTATTTGAAGTTCATAATTCTACTCTACCTAGACATTTTACTTTGACTTGTCATTAGGGAAGGAGTTCAAGAACAAAGGAAATTGTCAGAAAGAACTGAAAATATACATAAAATGTCCCTAGTGTTACTGCTTTAGAACGCGTGTCATAGAATTGACATACACCTCCAAGAGTGTCTTGTATGAAAAAGGAGAATCAAAACAGACGTGAGAAGGTCGTTCAAATAAGTTTTGTTTATGAGTAGCAGCTGATCAGATCAAAGAATTTGGGCTTTTGTTTTTTAAAAATTGTTGATTATCTTTAGAAAAGGAGCAGAGGGTGTGGTTATGGTTGATTGCTGGTTTACATTTACACCAAAAGAACCTGCATTTATTTATGATGAAATTTAGACATGTTATATCTAAAAATATTTAGATAAATATAAGGAAATATGTGGTATTTTTGTGACAAGGAATTTTTAAAAGTAGGGATGCCTGATTTCCAGTCAGTTTAGTTTATTTTTAAGGCCGTGGCAATTGGAAGAGTGAACTCTATATAGAAAATGGGTTTTATCTAGCTAACTGTGACAGTCAGTTATATTCAGTTAAGCAAATGATCTGATAGCTTGACAAGTTCGAACTTTTTAAAGATATAGTTTTAAATGCTTTGCAGTTTTTCCATTTGTAGCGGTTCCTGTACTGTGAAAACACCGATAGACATGGAAGAGTAAAATTCTGAGAGCAGTTAAAAAGTTAGTTATTCTATTTTAGAATAAGATGGAGTTGAATTTTTTAGGTTGTTTAGAAGAAATATGGTCATTTGCAGGGTGTTCTTTCTACTGTTTTATCATAGCTTAAAACTAAATTTTGAGTTGTGTGAATGGGAGTTGTTCTTATAGGCAAGAAAATAAGCTCTCTGCAGTAATAGCCATTTGAATAGCACTTTACTGTTTTCAAGGCTCTTTCAAGTGTGTTGTTTATTTGAGGGAAGAAATTTTAGTGAAAGGTGCCAGTGTATATATGGGATCTTGTCA
This sequence comes from Mormoops blainvillei, assembly GCA_004026545.1. NCBI lineage: Eukaryota > Metazoa > Chordata > Mammalia > Chiroptera > Mormoopidae > Mormoops > Mormoops blainvillei. Next base: position 123,041 of record PVJD01003675.1, on the reverse strand, counting down.
TTCTACGTACTCAGTGGAAGAAGAAGGATGCAGAAGAGAAAGGGTTAAACGAGCGAAGAAATGCCAGTAGATTTTTTTGGTCAGCATTACAGAACCTCTTTAGAATTAGATGGCTTGGACTATATTATGGACATTTTTAGAGGTGTGGTGGGTGTATGCATAGCTGAATATAGACATTTTCAAATGTCATTGAATCCTTGAAGGCCAGAGATCATATGTATCAGAATGTAAGACTTGGTAACATAAATGTGTTCTCCAAGGGAGATGCATCTCAACCTCTAGCATAGAAACTTGGGAGGAGCCCTTTAGTTATCTAAGAGTCTTAGAAGAAATGCTGACTAGTGTTTCTATAATGATTACACCCCAATTCCAAAAGGTTTAAGTCATGTGTGATTATGAATTTAATACATTAGGTAATTGTTTCACTTCTGCCTCTATCCTTATTTGGTTATTTATCCTCCCATTTCATGCTTGTTCTTGTTGTTACTTAGCACTTGACCTTTTTATACAGACTTGGGTTTCGTTGAGAGGAGGGAATACCAACAGCTAATTGCTTCCATCTTAAACCTGCCATATTTATAAATGTTTTTCTTTGAAGTATTTGTTCAGTCTGAACTGTTTTATCCAGATGCAAAATGCTGGATATTTGTTTTAAAGTAGAATTAAAATGGATGATTAATTATTTCTAAGGTGAAGCATTTCCACCTGAATATCATTTTTAGTCTGGATAATTTTATTCACTAAAATATTTTTAATTATTTAAACAAAACAGATTAATGTAGTTAAAACTTAAATTTATTTTTAAAACAAATTTTAAACTATTTTAATCAACTTGAACTAAACTTCAGTGTTAAATTATTAAAATTTCCTTTAAATACCCGTTTTCCATCAGTATTCCTATTCTTCAGAAATAACCAATTTTAACCTGGTGATCTTAAATTTGTGTTGAATATTGGTCAAAGAATGAGAGTAGTGTTCTGTCCCTGTGCTGTCTGAATTCCTGATCCATAAACTCCATGAACATAATAAAATGGTGCTTAATTTAAGCTAGTATGTTTTGGTATAGTTTATTATACAGCAAGAGTAATTGGAACATAAGTGGAACTTGAACATGCTAAAGAGAAAAGGCATTGGTACTGCTTTAGCAAAAGTCCTAAGATAGGATGTTATATTGCCTGAAGCTTAGGAGGTTTTTTGTTTATTTTTCAATTAAAGTTGACATTCTATATTATTTTACAGTAGTTTCAGGTGTATAGCATAGTGGTTAGACAGTTATATGATTTATAAAGTGATTTCCTTGATAGTTCTAGTACCCACTCACCTGACACTATACATAATTATTACTATATTATTAACTGTATCCCCTATGCTGTGCTTTACATCCTGTAACTATTTTGTAGCTTAATATGTATGTATGTCTGTATGTATTTATAATTTTTATTGAATTTATTGGGGTGACATTGGTTAATAAAACCATTCAGGTTTCAAATGTACAACTCCATACCACATCCTCTGCATACTGTAGCATGCACTCACTGTTCACAGTCAAGTCTCCTTCTGCCACCATTTCTACCCCTTTGTCCTCTTCCATCTCCCCTACCCCGCTTTCCCCATACCGTTGTCTGTGGGGGTTTTTTGTTTGTTTTTTGTGGCTTTTTTGCTTAATTCATTCACATTTTTCACCCAGTCCCCCACCCCCATCCCCTTTGACAACTGCCACTCTGTTCTCTGTATCTATTAGTCTGTTTCTGTTTTGTTTGTTCGTTTATTTTTGTTTATTAGTTTTCACATATAAGTGAAACCATAGTATTAACACACGTGTAACTACTTCAAACTAAAAAACTTTTGCACAGCAAAGGAAACCAACAAAATGAAAAGGCAACCCATTGAATGGGAGAACATACTCACCAATGATACAAAAGATTAATATCCAAAATTTATAAAGAACTTACACAGTGCAACACCAAGAAAACAAATAATCCAATTAAAAAATGGGCAAAGGACCTGAAGAGACACTTCTCTGGACCTGAAGAGGACATACTGATAGCCAATAGACATATGAAAAGATGCTCAATGCCAGTAACCATCTGAGAAATGCAAATTAAAACCACAGTGAGCTATCACCTCATTCCTGTCAGAATGCCTGTCATTAATAAATCAGAAAACAAGTGTTAGTGAGGATGTGGAGAAATGGGGACCCTCGTACACTGTTGGTAGAAATGCAGATTGGTGCAGCCACTGTGGAAAACAGTAGGGAGTTTTCTCAAAAAGTTAAATATGGAATTGCCTTATAACCCAATGATTCTGCTCCTGGGAATATATCTGAAGACACCTGAAACACTAATTAGAAAGAATATATGCATCGCTATGTACATTGCAGTATTATTTATAATAGCCAAGATTTGGAAGCACCCAAGTGCCCTTCAGTAGATGAGTGGATAAAAAAGCTGTGGTACATTTACATAATGGAATACTTTTTGACCATAAGAAAGAAAGAAATCTTACATTTTGCAACAGCGTGGATGGACTTGGAGAGTATTTTGCTTAGGATTTATTTTTGTTTTGCAGTAATGTTAGGTTGTAACAGAAGAAAAGGCTGTACTGGTAGTAGGGCCAATTGTTTATGGCTCTTAATATTCTATTAATGGCTTTAAAGTTTTTTCTGTGTGCAATGAGATCATAAAGATTTTTTCAGTGGTGTTTTATTCAAGATGGTGGCGGAAGTAAACATGGCTTGCCTCCTTACATAACCACCTCAAAAATACAGCTAACCTACAGAACAACCATTATTCAGGACAGCCAGAAATAGAGCTGAATGCAGGTTCTACAACTATGGAATTAAAGAAGAAACCACATCAGGACTGGTAGGACAGATGGAGACACGGAATGGGTTGGTCCTATACCCATGTGTGGCAGATAAAAATCAGGAAGGATATCTTGGAAGTAAGAGGTCCTAGCCACACGCCGAGCCCCCCAGCCCAGAGTTCCAGTGCCAGGAAGATAAGTCCCCATAATGTCTGGCTGTAAAAACTAGTGAGGATTGAGGCTGTGGAAGACAAACTGCTAGAGTCCCGGGCAGTTCTTCTTAAAGGGACTGACTTACTCAGACTCACTCCTTCTGAGCTATAGCGTAGGAGCAGCAGATTAAAAGGCACCAAAGGCATCTGGGGAGGAACTGAAGTGTCTGGCATCAGGGTGAGAGCTGACGGGAAGCTTTCTCCCAGACAGAAGTGCTGGAAGAAGCCATTGTTCCTTTTCTGAGCCCTCCCCCAACAGAGCGGGCAGACAAGCACCATATCTGAGACTCCATGCACCTGGCTCATATTGTTTGCCACACAGTGATGGTTCCTTGAGGATCTGTCCCACCCAGCTTTGGGACCCACCCAATCTGTTTCCAGTGGCATTTCTATACAAATAGTTTGTCTTATTCTTCAGATTTTCCTAAATTCTCTCAAACAAGCAGCATCTGGCCTTAGTGTGCTTCTTGCCTATTGCTCAGTGACGCCAGGCCTGGCACTAGTAGTAGTTGGCCTTGGTTCACAGCTTGGAATCATTTTAGCACCTCCAGCTCAGCACAAGTAGCAACCAACTGCAGATTGCTTTGTAGCTTATGCTGGATGGCCCTGGACAGAACACAGGCAGTGGCTGACCTTGGCCTATACCTCCTGGGAGGTTCCAGAGCCTGTGCACCCAGTGGACAGCTATAGACCATGTTGCAGCACCACCACCCAACCACCTAACCAGAGACACACTCAAGGGGTGCACTCAGTGGGCATCAGAGCCCTGCTAAAGTAGGTCTGGCTCTGTGGAGTGGGCCCTTGCACAGCTGATCCTCTATGGTGGTCAGAGGTGGTAGTAAGTGGTCACATTCAATCCTTGCAGCTGATTGGCCTGGGTAAATTCTTCCCATTGACCTGCCAACAGCAATCAAGGCTCAACTATAAGAGGACGGTATACAGAGCCCACACAGTGGGCACATCTTGAGTACCTAGCTTGGTTGATATTGGAGGCTGTGCCAGTGGACCCTACAGGACACTTACTACATTAGACCACTCTTCCAAGCCAGGGAGTCGTAGCAGCTCCACTTCATATGTAGAAACAAACACAGGAAGGCTACCAAAATGAAGAGACAAAGAAACATGGCCCAAATGAAAGAACAGAACAAAACTCCAGAAAAAGAACTAAACAAAATGGAGACAAGCAATCTAGTAGATGCAGAGTTCAAAACACTGGTTATAAGTATACTCAGTGAATTTAGAACTTCAACAGCATAAAAAAGGGCATGGAAACCATAACAAAGACCCAGTCAGAAATGAAGGATACACTAACAGAAATGAAAAACAATTTATAGGGAATCAACAGTAGAGTGGAGGAGGCTGAGAATCAAATCAGCAATTTTGAATATAGGGAAGCATAAAACAACCAAGAAGACAATAGAACCCAAAACAATAAGGATAATTTAAGGAACCTCTGGGACATCCAGCTTACCAACATTTGCCTCATGGGGGTGCTGGAAGGAGAAAAGAGAGAGCAAGAAATTGAAAGTCTATTTGAAAAATAATGACAGAAAACTTCCCTAACTTGGTGAAGGAAATATACATAAGTCCAGGAAGTACAGAGAGTCCCAAACAAGATGAACCCAATGATACCCACACCAACACACATCATAATTAAAAAGTCAAAGGTTAACGACAAAGAGAGAATCTTAAAGCAGCAAGAGAAGGGCAACTACAAGGGAGTTCCTATGAGACAGCTGATTTCTCAAAAGAAACTTTGCAGGTTAGAAGGGGTTGGCAAGAAAGAGTCAAAGTGTTGAAAAGCAAGGACCTACAACCAAGATTTACTCTACCCAGCAAAGATATCATTTAGGATCAAAGGGCAGATAAAGAGCTTCCCAGATAAGAAAATGCTAAAGGAGTTCATTATCACCAAATCAGTATTATATGAAATGTTTAAATACCTTCTTTAAGAAGATAAAAAATATGAACAAGAAATTGGCAATAAGTACATATCTGTTGATACAGAGTCTAAAAAACAAAATAAATGAATAAGCAGAACAGAAACAGAATCATAGATACTGACATTTTCATGGTTGCTAGATAGGGTGGTCCGGGGGATGAGCAAAAAAAGATGAAGGGGTTAAGAAGTATAAGTTGGTTGTTACAGAATAGTAATGGGGATGTGAAGTGCAGCACAGGGAATGTAATAGCCAAAGAATATAGATATAAGTGACCCATGCATGACCCTTGGGCATGGACACCTGTGTGGCAATGGCCTGAGGGAGTGAAGGGGTCTTGGTGGATGGGGGTAAAGGGTAAAAAATTGGGACAACCATAATAGCATAAACAATAAAATATAATTGAAATTTAAAAAGACTTTTTTGAGTATAGAAAATTACATAGAAAGTAACTATGGAACTTTTTTCTTTCTTACATCATCCCTGCTTCCTGGAATGTGTCTCAAGTTCATTTACGCTTACATGTGTTTACTCAGCAAACATTTGTCATGTACTTTCTGCCAGGAACATAGCTCTTGTAAATTTTGTAATTTGAAAAAATCTGACTTCATTAATTGTTTTAGTGCTTTTATGGGTTATTTCAGAACAGGGATTATAACTTGTGTTACTTTCATTATATATTGTTTCACATGGGATTCTATCATAGGCTAGCAGATTTCTTCCTACCATGCCTTTCTTTCATCTCTTTAGAGGCAAAAATTCATTTAATTGACTAAAGGCTACAGTGCCTAATGAATTGGATGTGTAACTTGGTGAGAGCCAAGAGTAGCCAAGGGATTGGGTGGAATTTGTAACAATTTAAGAAGCAAACTACTCTCATGAGACTATTGGCTTTGTAACAGACAGCGTATTTCACATCTGGATTTGTATTTGATATCTACTTAATAGTACCTAACTGTGAGTTCAACCTGAGTTTTACAGAATGATTTCCTATGGTAGTATCCTATCATAGCATTGCCAAGTGGTACCTTTCTTTCAGATCATTATTTTCTTTGGAGATATCTCAACTTTTGAACTGTCTTAAAATAGTTAAAATAAATTCTGAATACAAATACTTCCTCAAACTTCTGGCTAGTGAAATAGTTGTATTGGTTGAGTAAAATCAGTCTATAAATTTAATGTGGTTGGCAGTAGAAGTGTTAATTAGTCAGTGGCCTTATAGTATTATAGTCTGCCATTTATGATATTCAGAAAGCAGAAGTCATTTTTGTAGTGAATGGTGACTTCATGCCAGTTATACCAGAAGCTCATTTTGTTTGAAAAGGAGCATACTGCGACCTTTGGAACTTGACTAGGTAGAAGGAAACATGTTTGATCCGGTATAGCTAGTCTTAAAAAGCAAGGTTGTTTTTCTTAGTAATTGTGGTTTTGTTTGATGTAAGAGGCTTTCTACAATAATCCTAATTTTAAATATAGGTGTGAGAGTCATGCCTTATACTTCTTTTACTTTACAGAAGGACCAGACCACAGAGTCCCCTTAAGTATTGAAAAATACAAAGCCAAACTGCACTCCCAAAACTCTAACAGAAAATGAAATTAATTTACTTACAAACAGTGGATGCATGGTAAGAAATTAGAAGCTTTTGTGCAATGTTTCAGGTCACAGAATATCCTTATCCAAGTTTTTTGCTAAGAGAAATGTTTAAAATATTCAAAAATTGTGCCCTTTATGCCTCCGCCAGTGATGATAACTTCAGTATGTGCTTTCTTCTCGGATTTTCAGTATTGAGAGAAATCTAGGCTGAAATCTTTAGTGTTTCTTAAGGGAAGGTACAGAGTTCCAAGGCTTAAGGGCTTAAAGAGGATGGATAACTTTTACTTTTGTTCTTACTAACCTGAATGTTATATCAAATGCTGCAAGAAGTCTTACTCGAGCACTTTTAGGCTTAGGAACTTTATGGCACTGTTTCTTGATGAATGTGAGTTTTGTATAAGGTTGATTGTGACTGTTTTTAAGGTTATTTTTGAGAGGTCCTATCAGTCAGGAGTCTTATTGGAGAACTGGATAGCTATTTCATCATAATTTGCCCCATAATGGGAGTTCTGTACCTACACTTAATTGGTATTTATGAGAGCTAGGAAACTATGGTACTTATCTCAGGACAAAAAGATGTCTAGTATTTTATCAACCAGCACACCTCGTTAGAAGCTTGAGGTAAGCTACAATTTTGGTGATTTGGTTTGATAGATAATAATACAATTTTAATGTGTTTTGAAAGAGGTGATTTCTAGAGTTTTTCTAGATTGTGTTAGCTAAGAGAACCAAATCTCTTTCTTGTTCTGAAATCATTAGATATTTGCAGTTCTTCTATAGTGGGCGTGGGGTAGGGAGGAGGACAAACCCAGCAGCAAGCACAAAAAGCATTGTTTGAAACTAAGAGATTGTGTATTGCCACCTCCTTTAAGTTTGTTTTTTTCCGTAAATATCTCCATTTAGTGCACAGACTACACTTATTAGAGGTGATCACGTTCTTTGTGATTTATAGTTACCTAGCTTTCTGTTCTTTCCTGAGTGCCAGGAAACACTGTAGTAAACCTCTTCTGGATGCAGAATATGATGTTGCAGCCATTACAGTAGGTCTGTGCTTTTACTCAGAGGTACAGATTTAAGTCCATATTTGTTAAAAGGAAAATAAGTATTTTTTTGTTTGTCACGTAATAAAAATATATACATCCCCAAACTTTTTCTTTTACTTATCTTTAAATAAAGTTATATGAAATATAAATTTAACCTCCTGTACTCACATGCTCAAAGGCCATTTATACAAAGAACCACACCTAAGAGTTTCCCTTCTGAACCTGCTGGACAGCATCCACATCCTAGTTGACTAGTACTGCTGCTAACCTGGCCTCCTGGGGAGGAGCCAAATTATCCAGCACGCATTCATTTTGTGTAGGTGGGACTACACTCTGTATCATACATTTTATCTGCTTTAGATTCATACAAGTCACGGACAACTTTAAACTGGGAACTTATAGCAAATGCAAGGGACTCTTATTATGACCTGATGCTACACTATAATACTGTACTACTAGCCACATACGCTTATATAAATTAAAATTATTAAAAATAAATACAGTTAAAAACTCAGTTTCTCTATTGCATTAGCCACATTTCAAAAACTTAGTAGCCTCATGTATCTAGTGGCTACCATCTTTAACAGCAGAGACATAAAACAGCTCCAACATCACAGAAAGCGCTCTCAGATGGCTGTGTTCTAATGCAAGAGAAAAGCTGCAGGAGACTCTGCAGTATGTCTGATCTAGTTTTAGTTTCCCCAGAGAGCCTCAGCCTATCACAGTGCTTTGTATATGATAGAGTGCATAGTAAGTACTTGTTAACAGACTGAATAAATGAATATTTTAACATTTTCCCAAAAGTAAGTAGTTTTTAATACTCAGATATACCAAAAACAACGCAGTCTCCATCCTTTTCTAAATCAAATTTAATATAATTTCCTGGGTAGTAACAGCTACCCATAATGTGAATAATGTCCCTCTCCATTTACACTGTTTAATTATATGAGTTCTTTAGTTTCTCACATGGTTTTCAACAGTTTCATATGTTGGTAGAGTGAAACTGATGGACAAATTATCAGTTTTATACTGGAGCACATGAAGACTTTCCAAACAGTAACTCAGACATGGATAGTTTGGAGGAATCAATTTTGAAATCCTCAACTTCTGTTTCCCCCTCAAATTCATACTCCTAAGAACATATCTTGTTATCATATCTTTCCCACTTTTCTCTTTCACAATAGCCCCCTTTCTTCCTTTACAGAAGACAAACATATTTTGTATCCATCACAATGCATAATATGTGTTGCCCTAGAGTCCCAAATAGAGTTTCTTTAAGAATTCCATCTCTTCTGTCTCCTGACTGATATCAGAGAATGCATCCTTCCCAGAAAATTTCTGTAAAAACAAAGCAAATAAAGCCTTGGCTAGGAAATACTGAAGGTAGAGGCAACTTAATGCAGGCAACAAATTTCCTTCGTTTCCTGTCATCTCTATGCCTCCTGTCCCTCCCCTTCCCTATTCACCTGGTCTTACCCCAGAATTTATTAAACAGTTGCTTGTCACAGAGACAAATAGTAATACATTTATTTAAATAAAAAGTAAATCCAGATCTTTCTGGTAGAAAGTAAATCCAGTTCAACCGATTTGACAAATAATTAGTGTTGTCAAATGAATTGCATGGCACTGATTTTTCAAAATTGAGCTAAACTTGTAGGTTGAAGGTTTGATTAAAATACAGTCAGTTGCTGAAAGAATAAAAATATATACCTGCATTTGTGCTACTGAGGTGACTTAGGGTGGGGGCTCTAGATAGCCTTAGAACGGCTCTGTTCCCTGGAAGGATCAGGTGACTAGAAGCTAGGCAGTCTCAGCACCACAACCCCTAACCTCCAGGAAGGTGAAGGGGGCCTGGAAATTGAGCTCTGTAAGAACTCTTGAACAATGAGATTCAGAGAGTTTCCAGGTTGATGAACACATCAACTTGTTGGCAGGGTGGCCTTCGTGGAGAGGGTATCAGTGCTCTCCCACCTCCGCCCTCACTGTCCCTAAGTTAACTCCAGGTAGTATCTGAATTGAACTGAATTGTTGGATAGACACTCGGTTTTGGTTTTGGAGAACTGCTTGTTTATGTTAGAACACACATTAGAATTTGTCATCAGCAGACCTACCCTACATGAATGACTAAAGGAATTTCTCTGAACAGAACAGGAACTGTTAAAAGAAGGAAACAAGGAATATTAGGGAGGAAAAAAGAACAATAAAAAGAGTAAGAATAGATATATAGAATAATTTTTTCTCTTCTTGGGTTTTCTTAATTATGTTTGACAATTGAAGCAAAATTATAATATACAGCAAAAACAACTGAAGTAGTTTTTGCTGTATGTATAGAAAATATTTTAAATGATTGTATTATACATGGAATCAGATAAAGGGGCATTAAGGGAGATAAAGTTTCTACACTTTGCTTGAGTAAGTGTTGATGCTTATTGAATCTGATATTGGGTATTTATAATGTAATACTTAGAGCAACTACTACAAAATCTATACCAAATATTACTCAAAGCACTATAAATAAAAATGGAATTCTAAAAAATGTTCAAGTAACCTACAGGAAGGCAGAAAAAAGAAAAAGAAATGTAAAATAGAACAAACAACCAAAAAATAAAATGGCAGACTTAAGCCCTCTTACATAAACAATTACACTAAAGGTAAATGGTATGACTACACTAGCTAAAAGACTGATACTGGCACAGTGGTTAAAAATGAAATCATGACCTATTTTATTATGTCTATATGACTCACTTCAAAAATAATGATATAGGTAATTTGAAAGAAAAGTAATGGAAAGAACAAAAGAGCAGGACAGAGAGGGCCTTATGCAATGAACACATCAATCTATCAGGAAGTCATGGAAATTTTAAATGTGGATGCACCAAAAGGCAGTTACAAAAATGTGAAGCAAAACATAGTGAAAGGAGAGCTAGACAGATCCACAATTATAATTAAAAGGCCACAACATCTTTTTCTCAACAATTGACAGAACAGCTAGACAGAATCAGCAAGGATATACTATCAAACAACTGGATCTAGTCAGGTTAAAAATTCTATATCCTGAAAAGATTTACAAAGAATAGAAATCATACAGAATGTTTTCTGACTAAAGTGGAATGAAACTAGAATTAATAACGGAAACTCACTAAACACTTGAAAACTAAACATGTTTTTAAGTAATCCGTGGGTCAAAAAAAGAAAAAAAAAGAAAAAAGAAATACTAAGAATACATTAAGTAAAATACAACATACCAAATATTTGAGATGCAGCTAAAGCAGCACTGGAAAAGAGAAAAAGTTTGAAATAATCTATGTGCCTACTTCAAGAAAGTACTAGAAAAAAGAGGAGCAAAATAATCTTAGAGAAGCAAAAAGAAGAAAATAATAAACATAAAGGTAGAAACAAATGAAATTGAAAACAGAACAGTAGAGGATATCAATGAAACAAAAATCTGGTGCTTTGAAGAGATCATAAAATTGAAAACCCCCTTAGCTTAGTAAGACTGACATATAAGAGACAAGATAGAAATTATTAATATGAAGAATGAAATGAGTATATCACTATAGACTCTGCAGTCATCAGTTAATAAGAGAATACCACAAATGGCTCCACTCCTAAATCTGACTAGTTAAATGAAATGAACGAAAGCCTTGGAAAGCATAAACTACACAACTCGCCCAATATGAAATATATTGGGTTTGCCAAAAAGTCCATTTAGTTTTTTCTGTAAACTAAAAGACACATTTTTTATTTTCACCAATAACTTTATGGATTTGGATATTTTGAGGATGTCAGCTATCCTCCTGCATGGTATAATATTGACTCCTCTCAGTTAATGTCTCGATTTGACTGCTTTCAACTTCAACTGGTCTACCAGACTGTGGAGCGTCATCCAGCAAGAAATCTCTAGGGTGAAACTTCGCAAACCACTTTTGACACATTTGATCAGTCACAACACCTCCTCCATGCACTGCACAGATCTTTTTATTTATTTATTTGTTTGTTTGTTTGTTTGTTTATTTGTTTATTTGTGTGTGTTTCAGTTGCATTTTTACCTTTCTTGAAGTAATAAAGCATAATATGCCAAAATGTTGTGTATTTTCTTCCATCATCAGTATTAAAATGGCTATACAAAAATTCATCAATTTTGATAAGTTTTTTTAAAATATGCTGATATGAGAGCTGTCACAATACAGTCTAACAAAATTGTTTCGAACGAAGTTCAAGACAGCTAAGTGATACTAGAGCCAACTTACAGAAAAAACCAAATGAACTTTTTGGCCAACCCAATATAATTTGAATAGCAGTGTAACTATTAAGGAAATTGAATTTGTAATTTAAAAAATTTCAAACTAGAAATTCCCCAGGCCTAGATGATTTTACTTGGAGAATTCCTTGAAATGTTCAAAGAATTATCACCAATTCCACACAGTCCTTTCCAAAAAGTAAAGAGGAAGAGATACTTCACATTTTATTTTAGGAAGCCATTGTTATCCTGATACTGAAACCAGACAAGACAATATAAAAAAAGAAAACCACAGACCAATATTTTTTCAGAATATAGTTGCAAAACTCCTTAATAAAACATCACCAAATTAAACTCAACAGTATACCAAAATAATCATATATGATAATTAAGTGCATTTATTAGGATACAAGTCTGTTTCAGTATTTGAAAATCGAATCTGTAATCTATATCATATTAACCTGTAAAAAATAAAGATCACATCACATGACCAATCAATCAATGCAGAAAAAGCATTTGACAAAATTTAATACCCATTCATGATTACAGAGTAAAACTTGGAATAAACTATCTCAGCTTGATAAATGGCATCTACAAAAACCCTATAGGTAACATTTTCCTTAATAGTGAAAGACTGAATGCTTTCCCCCTATGGTTTGCAGTAAGGTGAAGATGTCTACCCTCTCTACTGCTATTTCATATAGTACTGGAAGTTCTAACCAGCAAAATAAGGCAAAACAAGAATATAAACAAGTATATAGATGAAAGGAAGAAATAAATAAAACTGTCCGTTTGTAGGCGACGTGTTCTGTGTAAAAAATCCCAAGAAATTCTCAAAAATATTTTTAGAATTAACGAATTCCATAGATTGTCAGCATATGAGATCAACATACAAAAGTTAATTGTATTTCTATACACTAGCAATGAACATGTGGAAAAACAAAAATGCAATATAATTTATAATCAAAAGTGATGTACCTAGGAGTAAATCCAACAGAACATGTACAGGATGGATATGCTGAAACTACAAAATGCCGATGAATAAAACTCAAAGAAGCTCTAAATAAAAAGACATATCATGTTCATGTATTGGAAGACTCAATATAGTGATGATGCTAATTTTATCCAAATTGATACATAGGTTTAGCATAATTCCTATTAAAATCCCAGAAGTTTTTTAAATGCATGGATGAGATTACTTTGTAATTTATATACTTATAAAGGTGAGGCAACTAGGATTGCTAAACACTTTTGAAAAAGAGGAATACAGTAAGAGTAATCCTTCTTATTTGAAGGCATAATATAGCTACAGTAATTTAGACTGTAGTTTGGTAGAAGCATACATACATAGATCACTGGCACAGAATAGCGAACCCAGAAATAGCCCCCAGTGGTAGCAGCTACCTGATCTTTGACAAAGGTGCAAAAGCTATTCAGTGGAAAACAGTGTTTTCAACAACCATGGGACATAAATTGGATACTGATAGATCATAAAAAACTTAATCTTGACCCAGAACTCACAATTTATATAAAAATAACTCAAAATGGATCATAGATTAAAGTTTAAAATGTAAAACTAGACAACTTTTAAAGCAAACATAGAACATCTTTGGGAACTAGACTTGGAGATTTCTTAGACGTAATGCAAAAGGCATGCTCTATAGAAGAAAAATTTGTAAATTGGAATGTATTAAAGTTAAGAACTTTTGCTGTCGTAAATACCCTGTGATGAGAAGGTTAAAACTGGGATAAAATATTGGCAAACCACATATCTGTCAATGGATTTGCATGTAGAACACACAGAGAACTCTCAAATCTCAATCTTTTTAAAGATTAAATTTGTTGTGGTGACCCCAGCCAACAGGATCATACACATTTCAAGTATACACCTGTATGAAACATGATCCGTATACTGCACTGCGTGCCCGCCACCCAAAGTCAAACCAACCTCTGTCACCATATATTTGGCCCCCTTTACCCTTACACCCTCTATCTCCCTTCCCTTTGGTAGCCACTGTACTATTGTCTGTGTCTATGAGTTTCAGTTTTATATCCCTCATATGAATGAAATCATATGATTCTAAGCTTTAAAAAAAAGAGATTTTACTTATTTATTTATTTTTAGAGAGAGGGAGGGAGAAAGAGAGGGAGAGAAACTTTGATGTGAGAGAAACATAGATTGGTTGCCTCTCACACGTGCCCCTGCCGGGGATTGAACCCACAAACCAGGCATGTGCCCTGACCAGGGATCGAACCCATGACCTTTTGCTTTTCAGGATGATGCCCAACTAAACCACACCGGTCAGGATGGTTGTTAGCTTTTTTGGGTTGATTTATTTGGCTTAGCATAATATTCTCAAGATCCATCCATATTGCAACTGGCAGTATTTCATCTTTTCTTATGGCTGAGTAGTATTCTATAGTATATATATGTACCACATCTTTATCCTATCTTCTGTTGAAGGACACTTTATTTGTCTCCATGTCTAGGCCACTGTGAGCAATGCTGCAATGAATGTAGGGGTGTATATATTTTTGTGAATAAATGTTTTTGAGTTTTTCAGGTAGATACCCAGAAGAGGGATTGCTAGGTCATATGGTAACTATTATTAATTTTTTGAGGAACCACCATACTGTTTTCCATGGTGGCTGTACCAGTTTACATTCCCACCAACAGTGAATGAGAGTCCCTTTTTCTTCACAACCTCTCCAACATTTGTTATCACTTGTCTTGTTGATAATAGCCATTCTAACAGGTGTGTGAGGTGGTATCTCATTGCAGTTTTGATTTGCATATCCCTAATAGCTGAAGTTGAACATCTTTTCATATGTGTACCTGTTGGCAGTTTATATGTCTTCTTGGTTCTCGGGAGAGATGTCTGTTCAGTTCCCCTGCCCGTTTTTTAATTGGATTGTTTGTTTGGTGTTGTGTGATTTCTTTTTTATTTTTGATATTAATTCCTTGTCAGAGTTGTTGTTTGCAAATATTATCTTCCATTCAGTTGGTTGCTTTTTTGTTTTGTTGTCAGGTTTTTTTGCTGTGCAGAAACTTTTTAGTTTGCTGTGTTCTCATTCATTTATGTTTACCTTTACTTCCCTTGCCTTTGGGATCAAATTTGTAAAATGTTCCTTGCAACTAAGGTCCATAAGATTAGTACTTATGTTTTTTTCTGTGTAATTTATTGTTTCCTATCTTATTTTTAGGTTTTTGCTCCATTTTGAATTAATTTTTGTACATAGGAACAAACTGTGATCTAGTTTCATTCTTTGCATGTGGCTTTCCAATTTTCCCAGCACCATTTATTCAAGAGGCTTTCTTCTCTCCACTGTGTGTTTTTGCCTCCTTTGTCAAAAATTACTTGCCCTTATACATGTGGTTTTATATCTGGGTTCTCGAGTCTGTTCCATTTGTCCGTGTGTCCGTTTTCCTGCCAGTGTCATGGGGTTTTGATGATTGTAGCTTTGTAGTATAATTTGAAGTCAAGCAATGTGATACCTCTGGCTTTGTTTTTTTCTCAGGATTCCTTTGGCTATTTGGGGTCTTTTGTGGTTTCATACAAATCTGATGATTTTTTGTTCTTTCTCTTTAAAAAATGACATTGGGATTTTTATGAGGATTGCATTAAATCTGTATATTGCTTTGGGTAATATGGCCATTTTAACTATATTGATTCTTTCAATCCATGAACACAGAATATCTTTCCATTTCATTGTATCCTTTTCAATCTCTTTTAATAATGCTTTGTAGTTTTCAGTATATAGCTCCTTCATATACTAAGTTTATTCCTAGATATTTTATTCTTTTGGTTGCGATCACAAAAGAGTTATTTTTCCTTCTTTTTCTGAAGTTTTATTGTTAGTATATAGGAAAACAGTGGATTTTCGTACATTGATTTTGTATCCCGAAACTTTACTGTGTTTGTTTTTTGTTTCTAATAGTATTTTGATGGAGTCTTTAGGGTTTTCTGTTTACAGAATCTTGTCATTTGCAAAAAGTGACACTTTTACTTCTTTCTTCCCAATTCGAATGCCTTCTGTTTCTTTCTTTTGCCTGATGGCTCTGGCTAGGCTTCCAGAACTATGTTGAATAAGAAGGATGAGAGTGGGCTTCCTTGTCTTGTTCCTAATTTTAGAGGGTTTGTCATATATGGCCTTCATATGTTGAGGCACATTGCTTTTATATTCATTTTATTGTGTGTTTTAATCATAAATGGATGTCGTGTCTTATCAGATGATTTTTCTGTATCTGTTGATATGATCATATGATTTTTATCCTTCGTTTTGGTAATATGGTGTATTATGTTGATCGATTTGCATATGTTGAACCATCTTTTGCCCCTGGAATGAACCCCACTTGATCGTGATACATTATTTTTTTAATTTACTATTGTATTTGATTTGCTATATTTTATTTAGGATTTTTGCATCTGTCTTCATCAGAGCTATTGGTTTGTGGTTTTTTGTTTATTTGTTTATGTGTTATCCTTGCCAGGTTTTGGTATCAGGGCTATATTGGCCTGATAAAATGTGTTAGGAAGTATTGCCTCTTTCAGTTTTTTGGAAGAGCTTGAGAAGGATAGATATCAAATCTTCTTTGAATATTTGGTAGAATTCGCTAACGAACTTCTGATCCTGGACATTTATTTTTAGGGAGATTTTTAATGGTTGTTTCAATTTTCTCACTCTTCATTAGTCTTGATTTGCATGTAGAACATATAGAGAACTCTCAAATCTCAATCTTTTTTAAAATTAAATTTACTGTGGTGACACCAGCCAACAGGATGATAGCAGCTCTACCTAATGCATAGAAACAAACACAGGGAGGCTGCCGAAAGAGAAGACAGAAAAACATGGCCCAGATGAAAGAACAGATCAAAACTCCAGAAAAAGAACTAAACAAAATGGGGATAAGCAATCTATCGGATGCAGAGTTCAAAACACTGCTTATAAGGATGCTCAAGGAATTTAGTGAGGACCTCAACAGCATAAAAGAGACCCAGTCAGAAATGAAGGATTCACTAATTGAAATAAAGAGCACTTTGCAGGGCAACAACAGTAGTGTGGATGAAGCCAAGAATCAAATCAATGATTTGGAACATAAGGAAGCAAAAAACAACCACGCAGAACAACAAGAAGAAAAAAGAATTTTAAAAAAATGAGGAATATGTAAGCAGCCTCTGGGACAACTTCAAGCATACCAACATTTGTATCATTGGGATGCCAGAAGGAGAAGTGAAAGAGCAAGAAATTAGAAATCTATTTGAAAAAATAATGAAAGAAAACTTCCCTAATTTGGTGAAGGAAATAGACATGCAAGTTCAGGAAGCACAGAGGGTCCCAAACAAGATGGATGCAAAGTGGCCCACACCAGGACACATCATAATTAAAATGCCGAAGGTTAAAGATAAAGAGAGAATCTTAAAAGCAGCAAAAGAAGTGTTACCAAATGGTTGCCAGATGGGAGAAGGGGTTGGGGGGGAGATGGGTGAACAGGTAAGGGGATTAAGAAGTACAAATAGGTAATTACAGAATAGTCATGGAGATGTAAAGTACAGTATAGGAAGTGGAGTAGCCAGAGAACTTATCTATTCTCATGACCCATGGACATGAACAATGGTGGTGGGATTGCCTGAGGGAGTAGAAGGCACTGGGTAGAGGGAGGCAAAGGGGGAAAAACCAGGACTACTGTAATAGCATAATCAGTAAAATACAATTTTTCATAAAGTTGTTTGGCCCTGACTTGTGTGGCTCAGTTGGTTGGGCATCATCCTGCAAAACGAGGAGTTGCTGGTTCAATTCCAGGCCAGGGCACATGCTGGGTCCTTGGTTGGGGTCCATACTAGAGGCAACTGATCAATGTTTTCTCTTGCTGGATGTTTCTCCCCCCTCCCTCTCCCTCCCTACCCCACCTCCCAAAAATAAATTTATAAATAAAATCTTTTTTAAAAAAGTGGTTTGAACCAGGGTGATGGCAGTGGATATGGAGAGGAATGGATGGATGTGCAATATATTTTACAGGTTGAATCTATCACTGCTGAGGGGTTTTTAGGTGGGTCAAGTTAAAGTGAGCATCAAGAGTAATAGAAATAGATAAATTTTTAAAAATTATAGGAGGCTTTGATAAGCTTGTGAACTGATGTAAGAGAGCACCTGCTTTACTCAATTTAATTTCTTAGTTTCCTCAGGGCTTAAACATAGTGCATGGCTATGTGTTTAATAAATAGCTGCTGCTTGCTTTGAGAGGGAAACTGCAGGCAGGTAACAACAAAACCACTTTTCTCAACGCTGCAGAGAAATAATAGCAAAGGAGCAACAAATAGTCTTCTGTTGGAGACATAACTTTTTGAGCCTGTGGTCAACTTGTTTGGTTACTGTCTGCGTTGATTCAGGTGGACAGGAATTCCTGTTTTGACAGCTGAATTAAACTAGATAAGAAAACAAGCAGAAATAATAAACATTTATTCGTATAAAATTATTAGGACATATAGTTTGAAAGAAAACACAGCTATTTCCCCTACCTGTTTTAAACTGATGAAGGGTTTACAACTATAAATTCACTTACCCTTTATTTTGTTGAGAATTTTTCTTTAAGTATATAAATTAAGAAAACAGACAAAATATGTTATTTCTCATTCCTCAGTCTAACAATAATAGTTTGTTTATGACTTGAAAGTTCAGTACTATACTTTCATCTAATTCCACAGTCATCGATGTTTTTAACCAGTGCATGATGCACCACTACAGCTGCTTCACATGACATATGTTCTTGGCATTAGAACATGCTGCAGGATAGGTGGGGACAGAAATAGATCGATATTTTGTGGTGACCCTTGCAAAAATATTAATGTTTGCTTTTAGTTTTCAGGAAGGCAGAATCAGTTGTTGTGAAGGGAAGAGGAGGAGTTGTTGTTGTTAATGATGTAAGCATATGTGTAAAATACTAGCCATTATATTAACTTACCCAGTAGTTATTTAAATTATTTTACAGTATGTTTCACTGACAGTTTGATAGGAACTTTCTCTATGGTAGTATGTAAAATAGACTTAATCCTTGACTGCATGGAACTAGTGTAGTTAAGATAGATAATGAACTGGCTAATAAACAAGTATGTGTTTATGATGTTATTTTCAACTTTTCGTAGATGTATGTTTTTTCCATACGATGGCTCTAGTTGTGTTTAGTTGTCTTTAACTTCATTCGAAACAAAGTTTTTAGATTGTATTGTGACAGCTGTCGTATCAGCATGCATTTAAAAAATACCAAACTTGGTGAATTCTTCTGCAGCCATTTTAGTATCGAAGATGGAAGAAAATGCACAACATTTTCGGCATATTATGTTTTATTATCTCAAGAAAGGTAAAAACACAACTGAAACACAAAAAATGATTTGTGCAGCGTATGGAGAAGCTGCTGTGACTGAGCGAACATGTCCAAAGTGGTTTGTGAAGTTTCTTGGTACTATTGACATTTTGGCCAAATAATTCTTTGCGGTGGGGCTGTCTCATGCATTGGAAGATGTTTAGCAGCACTCCTGGCCCCCACCCACTAGAAACCAACAGTGGGACATAGCCAGCATACTCAAAATGTCCAAATCAGTAAAGGTATTGGTGAAAATGAAAAACGTGTCTTTTATTTTACAGAAAAGACTAAATGGACTTTTTGGCCAACCAAGTATTTTTGTTTTCTATTCCCTATTATTTAGCACTATGAAAGGCTGTGTAGGGATATAAAAAAAATGTGGCGTAATCTCTATCTCTTATGTTGTATTCAATTTCTTCCAGTCGGTAAAGACTGTAGATTTAACTGATAAATGATGTTAATAAATAAAATGCTTAAATTGATTATACTCAGGTGATATACTTTGGCACAAAATGATGTGTAGACAGACAGTAGAATTAAAACTGGAATTATTGGGACAGACTTCATGGAAGGTGGGTAAGATTTAGATGGGAGGTGGGATGTGGAAGCACTGTAAGCACGTTTAAAGAGAAACAGCATGAGAAGAGGCTGAGGGCATTGGAGGGGAATTAGTATGCCTTCTCCAGAAGATTGTGAGGATGAGAATAACCTGACAGGGGAGAAAGTCTTTGCCAATTCATTCATTCTTCCTTCCTTTTTTTTTTAAACAAAAGACTTTATTTAGGGAAGTTTTGTTCTACAACAAAATTGAGAAGGAGGCATTGAGATTTTCCATGTACCCCCTGCCCCAACACATGCATTGCCTCTCCTGTTGCCAACACTGCTCACCAGAACAGTACGCTTTTTACCAAAGTTGAACCTACATTGATGTATCATAATCACCTAAGTGATTATGTGGTTCACCTTAGGGTTCACTCTTGGTGTTGTATATTCTGTGGATTTGGACAGCGGTACAAACACGTATGTCCATCCTTACAGTATCATACAGAGTATTTTCAATGCCCTAAAAATCCTCTGTGCTCTAATATCCCCCTACACTCAAACCCCACACAGTCACTGATCTTACTGTCTCCAGAGTTTGCCCTCTTCAGAATGTCATGTAGTTGGAACCATGTAGTATGTAGCCATTTCAGATTGTCTTCTTTCACTTGGTAATGTACATTTAAGGTTCCTCCGTGTCTTTTCGTGGCTTGATAGCTCATTTCTTTTTAGTGTTGAATAATATTTTGTTGTCTGGATGTACCACAGTTTATTTATACACTAGTAAAGGACATCTTGGTGGCTTCCCAGTTTTGGTAATTATGAATAATGCTGCTATAAACATCAGTGTGCAGGATTTTATGTGGATATAAAATTTTTTACTTTGTGAGTAAATAGCAAGGGAGGTGATCGATGCATCCGATGGTGAGAATATATTTTATTTTATAAGAAAACACCAAACTGTTTTAAAATGGTTCTACCATTTTTGCTGTTTTGCATACTGACTGGCAATGAATGAGACTTCCCATTGCTGCATATCCTTGCCAGCATTTGGTTTTGTCAGCGTTCTGATTCTGGCTATTCTAACAGGTGTGTGGTCGTATCGCATATCACGTTGTTTTAATTTGCATGTCCCTGATGACATATGAAGTGGAGCATCATTTTATATGTTTATTTGCCAACTCTGTATCTTTGTTGGTAAGGTATCTGTTAAGATCTTTGGTCCATTTTTTAAGCGTGTTGTTTTCTTATTTTTGAGTTTTAAGAGCCTTTTATATACTTTGGATAACAGGTTGTTTTTTTTTATCAGATATGTCTTTTGCAAGTACTTTCTCCTGGTCTGTGGCTTGTCTTCTAATTCTCTTGTTAAATCATTCTTAAAAAAAATTTTTTTGAGAGCCAGACATGTCATCGCAGAGTTTGGGAGATACTGAGGGAAGACATTTTTAATTTTTATTTTTTGTGGTAAAATGTACATAACAAGATCTGCGACTTAAGGAACTATGTAAAAGAACAAATTAATACCAGACCTAACAGAAGGAAGGAAATAATAGATTAGAGTAGATAGAAACAAAATAGAGAATGGAAAAACAACAGAGAAAATCAATGAAACTAAAAGTTGTTCTTTTAAAAGATCAACAAAATTGGTAAACTTTCAGCTCTATGGACTTAGTTAAAAAGAGAAAAGACTCAAATTACTAGTCAGAAGTGAAAGTGGAGACATCTCTACTGACTATACAGATATTAAAAGGAATATAAGAGAGTACTGTGAACAACCCTCACTTTACTTAGGAATGACCCCCGAAGTGCAAGAGTGATAGTGTTGGCAACTCAAATATGCAGAGAGAAGTAAAAAAATCATATGCTGAGGTTAGGAAGATCTGCGGTGAGAATAATCTGTCTATGAAATTATGAAGAAGAGAAAGAAATTCATGTCAATTTTGTTGTTGCATCTCAAACTGTGTAAGTTACAGCCCTGGTGCATGATGAGTGCTTAGTTAAACCATAAAAGGCATTAAAGTTGTGGGTGGAAGACGTGAACAGAAAACATTTTCCAAATGATGGCATTGTGTTGCACCAGAAAGCATTGAGCCTATGTGGAGACTTCAGTAAGTGATCCCTTGAAACGAGAGACACCAAGCCATTTACTGCAAGTAAGGAATGGTTACACAGATTCAGATATAAGTTTGGTCTGACAAATGTAAAAATTACTGAGAGGTGCTGCTACATTTGTGGCAGACTTGAAGTCAGTTAGGGTTCCTTGTCATCCGTGGTTTTAGGCATCCACTGGTGCTCTTGGAACATATCCCCTGTAAGATAAACAGGGGCTACTGCTGTATTGTTTAATGGGTACAGAGTTTCAGTTTTATAAAATAAGAGGAATTATGGAGATGGATAGTGATGATGTGTACGCAACATAATGAATGCATTTAATACCACTGGAATGATATGTTTAAAAATGGATAAGATGGTAAATTTTGTTACATGTATCTTACCACTATAAAAAATTGGAAAATACATAACAAAATTCATCATCTTTACCATTTTTAAGTGTACTGTTCAATGGCATTAAGTACATTCACACTGCAGTGAAACAGTAACCTCTATCCATCTCCAGAACATAATTTATCATCCCAAACTGAAACTCTGTAACCATTAAACAATAATTCCCCATTACCTTTTCCTCTTAGTCCCTGGTAACCTCTATTCTCCTTTCAGTTGCTGAGAATTTGCCTGTTTTAGGTATCTCCCATAAATGGGATTATACAATATTTGTCATTTTATGTCTTGCTTATTTGATTTAGCATAATGACTTCAGGGGTTATCCATAGTGTAGCAAGTATCAGAATTTAATTCCTTTTGAAGGCTGAATAATTCCCTATTTTATACCTGTACAACATTTTGTTGATTCATTCATCCTTCAGTGGACATTTGGGTTATTTGCACTTTTTAGCTATTCTGAATAATGCTTCAGTGAACACGTGTGCAAATACCTCTTTAAGATCATACTTTCAACTCTTTTGAAAATATACCTAGAAATAGGATTGCTAGATTATATGGAAATTTTATATGTACCTTTTGCGATCTATTTATTGGATATAATATTTCACTTCAACCTGTTCTTACATCCCCATTCCTGCGTGTGTTACATATTGTGGCTAGGTCAGATTGCATGCTCCATATTTTCCAGCCCTCTGTTGCTTTAGTCATCTGCTTTGTTTTGTTTGCCTTTTCTTCACTTTTGATCTGTCAGCACCCACGCCATCATCTGTCAAGATCTAAATACTTCTTCTTTGGTAAATAATGGAGTTAAAAGTTGTCAGAAAATTAGAAAACCAAAATTACAATTTATAATAAAGCTTAAAACAAAAGATGTGCAAAATAGACAAATCTCAAAGAATGCTAAGGAAAAAATAAAAAAGCAATGATATACAGCATTAGGATTGAGAAAGGCTATAGGACATTAACAGTAAGGGGTAAAAGATTTTGTGCAGTTTTAAACATGTAAAGTTTTTAAAATTCTGTGTGAGACAAATTACCTTTTTTAAACAAAATGTAAATTATCAGAATGAAACTCAAGAAAATGTAGAAAATTTGAACAGACTGATAACAATGGATGAAGTAAAACACACTGTTAATAACCAGATGGTCAGCATTATCATCACCAGTAATAAGTCATGTTGATATAGCGCACCCCTGATATGCAGTGAGAAGGGCTTTTCACTTCTGTGGCATTCTTTCCCAAAACCTGTAATGGCAGTCTAGGCATGAGAACAATTCAGGCAAATCCAAATTGCAGGACATTCTGTAGCAAGACATTCTGCATAATTTCTCACCAGTAATTTTAAAACTGTCAAGTTTATAAAAAAGACATGATTGAAAAACTGTCACGTGTCAGAGGAGACCAAGAAGTCAAGACACTAAATGCCATCCATTATCTGCTGGAGCAGAAAAAGGGCACAAGGGGAAAAACAGGAATCTAGATAGAGTCTGTAGCTTAGTTAATAATATTACACTGATGTTAATTTCTTAGTTTGGACATATGTACCATGGCTATATAACATCTTGACATTAGAGGAAGCCGGTGAAGAATATACAGGAGCTTTGTATTATATTTAAAACATTTTTTTGTGAATCTAAAATTACTCTTAGATAAAAATTAATTTAAATAATTAAGAAAAGAACTTAAAGATCTGTCAAAAAAGGCAGCAGACCCATGTGGTTATATTGGCCTACTTTCCTTTCTTGTGTAGCTCATTAACTAATCATTCTTCACTTATTAAAACAGTTTCAAAACATTGAAAATATAGAAAGCATCTCAGTTAATTATATGAAGTTACAATACTTGAATATAGAAAATCTAATGAAGATAGCTATATATATATATATATATATATATGTATGTATAAACGTGAAAATCCTAAAGAAAGTGGTAGATAATTGAGACTATTAGTGTGTTTTGAGAATGATGTGCTATGTAGTTTTTATTCTGGAAATATACCATGTTTTACTATAATGAAATAAATCAATACTGAAAGAATAAAACTACACGATTATAGTTTTTATGATAAAATTAGTAAAATGATTAAAGAATCTAAGGTAAATATAAGAATGCACATTTTTATTTGTTTTTACAATGCAGAGATGGAGGTGGCCTTACTGAGTTAAAAAGAAAGCCCAGAAGCCTTTAATGAAATACAAAAGATAAATCTATCTACAAGCAAATTAAATGTGTCTGCCAAAGTATAATATCAAACCTTATAAATAAACTCATACAAATAGAGAATGAATGTATGTCTAAGACTCATTCAACCTTTTCATTAGTGTTGAAACTAATAAGGTGAATTAGATTCCAGAACATTTGAAGAAAATACTGTCTAGAAAGGTATTTTTTTAAACGCTGTAAGAATAAGATTGATGAGATATAAAACTAGTTAATATCCTGTAGAGTTTTAACACCAGAACCTCTAGATATATGTTTTCTTCAGGACAGAAATATACAAGTTACATGGAACTTTACAGTGTCTGGGCTCTAATCAGACAGTAAATAGAAAGTCCACCACAGCTACAGTCCCCTTAAAGACTGAATAATCCTTTGATGGGCTCGTTAAAACAGAACCCCAGTATGGCATCGAAGGGATATGCTATACTCTTTTTTTATTTCCAAGTTTTGGATAAATTTTTTTTGATCACTGTAGTGAGGTAGACATTGTCAAACAAGTTTAAATAAAAAGCTTGGTATCCTTAATTAGTGAGCATCTAGAGAAATGAGTAATAAAACCTAAAAGAAAAAAGAAAAAATATAAACTGTTCACTGAAGATGGCATTCACATCGCCATCCATTGCAGTCATAATTTTTAAAAAAGATTTTATTTATTTATTTTTAGAGAGGGGGGAAAGGAGGGAGAAAGAGAGGGAGAGAAACATCAATGTGTGGTTGCCTCTTGCATGCCCCCTAACTGGGGACCTGGCCCGCAACCCAAGCATGTGCCCTGACTTGAACTGGTGACGCTTTTGTTTGCAGGCCAGCACTCATTCCACTGAGCCACACCAGCCAGGGCTGCAGTCATAATTTTTTTGAGCCTTCACCCAAGTATATACTTTTATTGATTTTAGAGGAAGGGAGGGAATAAAGGAGGGAAGGAAGGAGAGAAGGAAGGGAGGAAGGGAGGGAGAGAGAGAAGGAAACATGGATGTGAGAGAGAAACACTGATCAGTTGCCTCCTGTGTGCACCCCCACTGAGAACCAAACCCACAACCTTGGTATGTGCCCTGACTGGGGATTGAACATGCAACCCTTTGGTGAACACACAATGCTCCAGCTGACTGAGCCACCTGGTCAGGGCTGCAGTCATAATTTTTAAAGGCAAATTAAAATAACAGAATGAAGAGTTTGGCTATGAGATTGGCCAAATTATAAAAGGTATATAAGCAAGTGTTGGTAATGTGTAGGCATACTCATACATTAATGCTGAGATTCTGTTTTGTTACAGCAAGCATGTTCAGTTGTCTTTCTTACAATAGCAAAATACTTGGTAGCCTTATGGTTAGATAAATACACCAAGTTCCAGATTTATGGAAAAAAATTAGGGAGATTTATCTGGAAGCTCTCCATGACTCACTTACGAAAAAAGGAAGATGTGGACAGATACAATTTTTTTATCTAAAAAACTGTTACATGTGTATATTAATAGCTAGGCCGAAAGCAATATAGGAAAATTTATTTACTTTAGTGGCATAAGAAAAAATTTTTTCGAGTAGGGCTAGAAGATTTTTGATTCTTGTGTATTTTAAGAAATTTTGAAAATATAAATACAAAAATTTAAATATCACATTCTTTGGGAGATTTCCTGTTGTGGGGTTTTATAAAACTACCCAGATAATAAGGAAATCCTTCAGTTTTTCCTACTGATACTAAGGAGGAAGAGGGCAGAACAAATATTAATAGTATGTAATACCTCAAAGTGTCTGTTATAAACAAACTACTGAGAGAGGAGGAATGAATATTTTTATTCAAATAAATTACTAGTATTTGTGAGCTTGGCCTGATGTCTCACTTCTTACTGCCATTTCTTTTCCTCCATACTCTTCCTCTCTGCCTTTCTCTTTCAAAGGAGAACATTTTTGGATTCAATTTTATTGTATTTTTTGACACTTTAACCTTGATACATTCTTCATTCCCTAGTTTTAGTAGGGAAAATAGAGGGGAGGGTTTTCCCTAGTTAAGTCAGGTGATTGGAATAGTGAGACTGGGAAGAGAGGGGAAAAGACAAAATAACGAGCTGCTTATGTGATGACTCATAAAAGAGTCCAGATTTGAAAGCGGAGGGAAGGTATGCGTGTGCACACGCCCACACATTACAGCTGCAAAAGGACATACCTTAAGAGCTATGTACCTTTCCAAGATTGCATACCAGTGTAATTTAATTTTTGATGAGTAAGCTACAAAATATGAGTGTCAGTTCTCCTAATGTGCTGTAATAAGTGATGTTTGTATTTGTTCAGACTTCCATGTTTCCATCTACACCCCCAACGTGAAAGCATTTGTTATAGATTGGAAAATCATGTAATTAAAATTGCTAAAATTGTGTGTAAACTGATAGTATCCAGTAACTCAATGAGAGGCAAAGGATTCTCCTATGAAGAAAATCAAATTCCTTTTAGCAAAGGCTGTTGATATCTAATTTTACTACTTAACTATTTGCTTGTTTGGCTTGTTTTAGGATCTTGGCTGTATTCTGCATTATTGAGGGTGCTGAACAAATGAGATGTTGGAAAATTCTCATGATTAAAATATTAATTTGCTTTTCAGGACTTGCTTTGAAGTTTAACTCCACACTCTAAAATAACTAAGAAATATATACTTTATTGCAGAGGTCTCCAAGTAATTATGTTTACCAAAGTATATGCTTAAATTAATGTTGGCTTTAAAAAAAACGGTCAGCTTTAGGTAAAATTGGTAACCAAATACTAGTTAGTAGTTTTTAAAACTGGCTTGTGAGAGTACCAACCCTCAGTACATCTGCCTTATAGTTGTGGCTTAAAAGCTTCTCATTCTTACCATTTGGAAAAAAAAAAACCTTATCTAAACAATGTTAAGGCTTTGTATGTAAATATCCCAGTGAGAAATCAGAAATATTCCCAAATTCATAGTAAATTCTTTCTAACAGAATTGGATTGAAAGGGAGAGTACTCTGTGTAAAAAGGAGAGATTGGGGAGGTTCAAGGAAGGAAGCAATCCAAGTAGGATGGAAGAAACAAACCAGTCTTACCTGAAAATGTTACTGTTATCTAAGTACATGGTTATTTCCTCTTCTGAATGTCAGTCCCATGTCTCTGACTCTAAAGGTTATTCCTTAAATGTTGACAGTCAGCACTAACAGAGAAATGCAAATCAAAAGCACAATGAGATACTACCTCATACCCATTAGGATGACAACTGTGAAAAAAATCAGAAAGTAAAACTGTTATAGCAAGGATGTGGGGAATTATAGAACACTGTGCACTGCTGGTGGGAATGTAAAATGGTGCATCTGCGGTGGAAAACTGTGTGGCGGCTTCACAAAAAATTAAAAATAGAGTTACTATATGATTCTGCAGTTTTATTTTTGGGTGTATACACAAAAGATATTTGTGCAGCCATTTCATAGCAACAGTATTCACAATAGCTAAAATGTGGCAGTAACCCAAGTGTCCATTGACTGATGAACGGATAAAGAAAATGTTGTGTGTACATTGACTTCAAAAAAGAAGGAAATAGTGTCACATGGAACAACAGGATGAACCTTGAGGCGCACTTACGATTTCACTTATATGAGGTCTCTAAAGTAGTCACACTCTTAGAAACAGAAAGTAGAATAATTGCCAGGAGCTGGGGAGATGTTCAATGGATATAGAGTTTCAGTCATGCAATATGCTTTAATGATCTAGTTGCAGAACACTGCAAATATAGCCTATAGTATTGAACTGTACACTTAAAAATAGTTAAGAAGGCAAGAAGGCAGTTGCAGAGTAGGTGTAAGTTACACTAACCTCCTCCCAGGACAAACTGGAATTACAACTAAATTATAGAAAAATCATCCTGAATAACAAACTGAACATTAACTGAAGAGATGCCTTATAACCAAAGATTTATGGAAGAAACAACACCACCACAACAAGACTGGTATGAAGTATGGAGACATGAGAGGGCTGGCTGGGCTCCCATGGGTGGCAGCTGAAGTACCGGAGGGATATCTCAGCAGCTGGGGTCGGGGGTGGTGCTCTCTCTGAGAAGTGTGGGGTCTAAATCCCAAGCTGGGCTCCCCAGCCTAGAGCATCAGAACTGGGGAAGGATCACAAATAACACGTGAAGAGCAGTGGGGTTTCTGTCTGCCAGGGTGAGATGGCTAGAGACACAGAACCTCTTAGAGGGCAACACACAAAAATTTGTTTGCAGTCACTTACTCTGGGCACTGTTGGAGGGAGGGCAAAGTGGACTGGAGACCTGTGGGAAGCAGCCTGGGATTGGTGGCTCTGGGGAGACAGCTGAATGGTCAGCTGCCAGGACCCCTGTGCTGAGTCACTCCCCATACTACAGAGGGTATCTTTCTCAGCAGAGCACTCCCCTCCATGTGGCATTAGCCTGGAGAGAAGTATTAGCCCCGCCCACAGGAAACCCTCTCGCCTCACCTTGTGGAGTTTAAGCCAGTCTGCTGAGGAATATAACGAGGCTATTCAAGTCATTAAGCCTAACAAAGCCTGCAGGCCAGACGAATGTCTAGGGGCGCTGAGACTTGAGCTGACCCTTGCACAGATCCAGGGCTGATAAAAGCCAGCCTTGGTGCTCAGCTTGCTTCTTTCTGCACACAATCAGGCCCAGCAGAGGGAGCCACAAGATGTGTATCGGTGATGGCTGCAAACAGGTTGCTGCAGCATCTGACATAGGACTGCACCAGAGTCTTTGCAGATCTACTTAAATACATAGAAACAAACACAAAGAGGCAGCCAAAATAGGAAGACAAGGAATGGGGCCCAAATAAAAGAACAGGAGAATTCTCCAGAAGAAGATATAAATGAAATGGAGGTAAGCAATTTATCAGATAACAGAGCTTAGAGTAATGATGATAAGAATACTCAACAGCATGAAAAAACATAGAAACCATAAAAAAGGACCAGTCAGAAATAATGTAATATCTGAAATGAATAGTAAACTGGAAGGAATAAATAGTAGGTTAGATGAAGCAGAAGATTGAATCACTGATTTGGAAGACAAGGTAGAAAAAAAACACCTAAGCAGAGCAGCAAAAAGAAAAAAAGAATTTTAAAAACTGAGGAGAGTTTAAGAAACCTTTGGGACAACATGAAGCGTAACAACACCTGCATCATGGGAATGCCAGAAGAAGAAAGTGAGCAAGGGGTTGAAAACCTATTTGAAGAAATAATGATCAAAAACTTCCCTAACCTGGTGACGGAAATAGACACACAAATCCAGGAAGCACAGAGAGTCCCAAACAAGATGGACCTAAAGAGGCCCACTCCAAGACACATCATAATTAAAATGGCAAAGCTTCTAGATCTGTGAAATATACCATTGGTATTTTAATAAAAATTACATTGAATCTCTAGATTGCTTTGGGTAATATGGATATTTTAAGAATGTTAATTCTTCCAATCCATGAACACAGTATACACTTCCTGCATGGCTAACAAAACCATCATCAAAATGGAAAGGGAACCAACTGTATGTGAGAACATATTTGCAAATGATACATTGGACAAGGGTTTCATCTCCAATATATATAAAGAACTCATACTACTCAACACCAGGAAGAGAAACAATCCAATTAAAAAATGAGCAAAGCAACTGAATAGATACTTCTCCAAGGAGGACATAAGAGATGGCCCATAGACACGTGAAAAGATGCTCAGCATCACTAGCCATTAGAGAGATGCAAGTGAAAACCACAATGAGATACCACCTCTCACCTGTCAGAATGGCCATCATTAATAAATCAGCAAACAGCAAGTGCTGGCCAGGATGCAAAGAAAAAGGAACCCTAGTGCACTGTTGGTGGGAATGCAACCTGGTGCAGCCACTGTGGAAAACAGTATGGAATTTCCTTAAGAAACTAAAAATGGAGCTGCCTTTTGACCCAGCAATTCCACTGCTGGGAATATATCCTAAGAATCTTGAATTACCAGTTCAAAAGAACTTATGCATCCCTATGTTCCTAGTCACAGTATTTACAATAACCAAATGCTGGAAACAGCCTAAGTGCCCATCAGTAAATGAGTAGATTAAAAAACTGTGGTACATTTACACAATGGAATACTACGCAGTAGAAAGAAAGAAGGAACTTGTACCTTTTGTGACAGCATGGATGGAACTGGAGAATATTATGCTAAGTGAAATAAGCCAGGTGGTAAAAGACAAATACCATATGATCTCACCTATAAGAAGAATCTAATGAATGAACACAATAAACTAATGAACAAAATAGAACCACAGGTATGTGGTTCTATGGAAACATGGAACAGACTGAAAATGACTAAAGGAGAGGGGGAAGGAGGATTACGGTGGGAAGAAAGGGAAGGGACTAGACAAAGAACATGTATGAATTACTCATGGGCATGGACAACAGTGTGGGGAGTCACTGTGGGAGCAGGGGGTGGGATGGGCAGAGGAGGGCAAAGGAGAAAAAATGGGACAACTATAAGAGAATAACAATAAAAATGATTTAATAAAAAAAAATGGCAAAGCTTTGATACAAGGAGAGAATTTTAAAAACTGCAGGAGAAAAATAGTTAAGATGGTAAATTTTATGTTATATGTTTTTACCACAATTAAAAATAAAAAAGTACTGGTATTGAGGCCTACCTGCCAAGATATTCTGATTTATATGGTGTGGGATGGGGTCCTGGCATTGAAAAATTGTAAAAGCCTCCCAGGTGATTCCATAGCAGAGTCATGTTTGAGAATCACTGAAATAAACATAAAAACATTAGTAATTGTAAGGCAAGCTACCAGGTAAATATCATGTGATCTTGATGTCATGTGCATATTCCTGCAGTAATTTCATTCCAGGAAATTAAATATTTTTTGATTTACATACTGTTAAATTCTTCCTTACTAAGCAATTAGTTATCAGTTTAGCTATCAGTTGAAATCAGAGAACCCTTGTAACAGTAAATTGAAGACATTTGTGAAAACAAATGTATCAGATTCTCTTATGAATGACTTCACCAATGCCTAGGAGATAATAGCATATCACGTGGGTAAGAATTTTTAAATCTACCTTTAACTTTGCAGTGGCATACATACAATTAAATAACATTTATTTAACATAAACTTTTTCTCTATTTGAAAGATTAAGCATAGTTAAACTAGAATTGTGTTTGTTGTGGTATACCACCAATGTTTTTATCTGTACATATATCCAAATTCTCACTTTCTGGATTTTTCAAAATAAAATCTGTCTCTAGTTTGTTGCTGATACTAGTATTTACATAGAAAATCATAAATGGTAAATGTGTTTGTTGCAAAAGGCAAGGGAACAGGGAGTACTGAGACAATTTTGTTATGGGGTTTTAGAAAATAGGG
This sequence comes from Mormoops blainvillei, assembly GCA_004026545.1. Classification (NCBI taxonomy): domain Eukaryota; kingdom Metazoa; phylum Chordata; class Mammalia; order Chiroptera; family Mormoopidae; genus Mormoops; species Mormoops blainvillei. Next base: position 91,225 of record PVJD01003675.1, on the reverse strand, counting down.
TACAAATCAAACTCACATAGAGGTGTCAGATTTATTCAGTAAAATATATTAATAATACAGCCACCATTTTAATTTTCTGATGCTGGAATTTCTGTCTTAAACATTTGAGAATCTGAAACTGTCTTAAAAACATTTTTCAGCCCTGAGCATTACCAAATATCCACTGGCAGGATATTAACTTGGAACAGCAGATTGTTCTTTTTTTAGTAGCCCTTTTCCTGCAGATGTGACTCTTAACAGAGGAAGATACTTTTTGGGGGTTGGGGGTGCCCCAGCAGGTGATCAGCAGTAAAAGTAAAGACAGTGGTCATTTTTCAAATGAACTCTATCAGTTTAAATAGAGTGTGTACAACTGGTAAAACAGTTGTGATTTCTATTGTTCTTACAAAGTTATTTTTTGAAATTCCTCTAAGTTAAATTTTAGAAGTAAATTTTAACTACCTCAGTGATATCTCTGATATGGGACAGGGGGCAGATAGATATATTTAGTTCTGTTTTATAATGAGAGATTAAAAACTTATGGAAATATTTCTTATATCCGATTATCACATGACATTAGAAAAACAGGATGTGTGGTACAATCCATATTATTTATTACAGAGTTGTAAAATGCTTTGTAAATTCTTTCATTTGTTATAATCTAAGTACACTTTCTGATCACATTTAAAACTTGATACTAAGGCAGAATTAAGTTTCTTTTGGCTGAATTAAGTAATATTTCTTTAAAATTTTCATAAGGATTCATATCTTACTGAACAGGAATTTGAATCAGATTTACCTGCACATGTGTGTGTGCTTCAAGTTTGTCTTGGCACTTGACTTTTTGCGTTTTTCCTTTGTTGTACTTCAGTCCCTGCTGTAATCCGGAATGCAAAAAGAACTTCCGGGAAGGACATAGTATTACTTTAAAAATGTACAAATAGGAACAGAGTCATCAGTCAGTGACTAAGGGTAGCTGAATTCAATTTCGCTGATGTTTAAACTGTCTAATGTCCTGCCCTTCAGTGAGACCAACATTTGGCATTGAATATCTGGGATTGTGGGTGAGGTGAAAGGAAAGGTGAATGCTAATAATGAAACAAGGCAGGAACTGAAGGAGGCTTTGTTTGTTTCTTTAACTTGTTTTGTAATAAGATCAGTTGTTTCAGTGAATAACCAAGTTGTAGTGACATGAGGAATTGCACGTTGCTTGTGAGATGCAGAATGACATAGGAACTGCCAAAATTCTTTTCATTTATCATGAATTCCAGAAAGAGAACTTTTGACCAGAAGTATCACATTCCTTCTTTCCCCTCCCTTAAACTAAACACTATTCGTTCTTTAGGGAATACAGCATTCCAACTTTACTTGAAATCCCAAATGGAATCATATTGCATGATTGTAATCAGAAAAAAATAATCTGTAAATAGCACCCGAGAGAGACTCTTATGGCTGCTTTAGCAAATTTAAACACAATTTTGTGTCTCTAAGCAAGTCCATAACTAATGCTGTCTCCCTGCTCCCCTCCCAATAATCACACTTAATTTGTATTGGAACTTTAATTCAAAATTTATAAACTTTTAGTTTAATTGGGAAACAGGAATTTCAATAGGCTAACATATAATGGGCCCTGTTTGTGATTTTATTTTTTATATTAAGCTAAAAAGCAATGGGGCCTGGGTTTGATACACATCTTTTGTTTTGCTCTTTGCCTCATATGTCAGTACTACGTTGAAGGAAAAGATCCCTGAACTGAGGCTTTGACTGGGTTGAACTATTTACCTCTTTGATCTAGCACCTCATTTAATGTCTCTGAGATTTAGTCTCCTGTCTTTTAAGTCCTCCTTTTCTTTGGAGACAAGAAAGGATGGATGATGTTTTCCATATTTCCAAGGCTCCTAAGATCTAAATTGGGAAAAAGGAGTAGTTAGGAAGCAAACAAATAGATAAATGTCATTGGTAATTCATATAATAGTGTCTGTACCTACAACGGCTGCTCAAAATTAGGTAGATTAAGACTTGAACTATGATGGAAAGGTGGTCGGGTTTATTCTCTAGGAAGAAGAGGATGAGTGAAGTGAAACAGATCAAGGTAGGATTGTAAGAAAGATAGGGATTTCCTTTAAGAAACTGACTGAAGCAGAGATTGAGGGAGGTAGAAGTGGAGGAAAATGCTTATTAAAATTGTGTAAATTTATGAAACCAGATAATGGATGGCCTTGACAATTATACAGAAGTGAGTGTTTGAACAGGGAGGCAATAGGAAGCTATTACAGATTCATGAACAGGAGAGTTACATGACAAAAGCAGGGTTTTAGGAAATCTATCTGTTATTGCTCCATGGTATTATTTTTAAAAGAGAATATCTGAATTTTCCCTGATGCATAAATTCTGTCCTGGAATTGGGATTCAGTTATCAGTTCTTAAAGATTTCATTTTTCATTGCATTTAATTATCTTAACCTGCTATGTGACAACTTTATTTTAATTATCTTACCTGGATGTGACAGCCAACTTCATAAGTATATTCTTGGTTTCTCTTTTAGAGCATTATCACAGTATAATCTTTTAAAAAAAAATTAATTGACATCTAGAGATTTAAATTCAAATTAAAATTTAATCACGTGTTGCTACAAATGCAAATGCCTCAACCAGAGCGATATTCAGAGGAACAGATAGATATTTTATGTGCACAGTTGTGTTTGTCATGGTGTCATAACTTAATTTTAATTTTATGCATAATCACCAGTAAATTTTTTGACATTAATTGGAAGACCCGTCCTAATTGTCGAAATACTGAAGTGTGAAAGAGATGTGTTAGAATTGAAATTATATGGCGTTTTCACAGTGCCTAAGCAGTATTACGTGTCTAGTAGATTCGGAGTCTCAATTAGTATTACATACTAATAATTGAAGCCATAAAATAGGTGAAGAGAGCTGCAGGATTTAATATGCAGAGTTACCAGACAACAAAAAGAATAGTTACAAATACAGAAAATCAGATGTGTGCACTACTATGAATGGTGAGAGTATGGTACACTTCTCTGTGTGTGCACAAGCCAGCAGCTTCAGGCCTCAGATCTTCATCTCTAAAACAAGGGTAGTAAATCCTGCCCTGTCTTCTTCTCAGGGTGGTTATGGAAACAAATGAAAGACACTGTGTTTTAAATTTACTTAAAGGATTATGTAAACTCTTAATGTACTACCCAAATGGATTTATTATTATTATCACTATTACTTCTAAAAATGCACAGTAATAAATACATATTTTTTTATTAAACAGGTAATTTATAGCCCCTGGCCAGGTACAGTAGCTCAGTTGGTTGGAGCGTTATCCTGATGTGCCAGGGTTGCATATTCAATCCTCAGTAGGGGCACATGGAAGAATCAACCAATGAGTGTGTGAATGAGTACAATAACAAATCATTGTTTCTCTCTCTCTCTCTCTAAAAATCGATTTTTAAAAAAATGCGATTTGTAGAAAAGATTAGAACTGCCAGTACTTGCAGTAGGATATACATATTTGGTATGACTTGAATGTATTATCCTTTCAGCAAAAACATCTAAAATAATGCTACAGGGATTTTTGTTAACAATGATGAAGTCATCCATATCATAATTAAAGAATAATATAAAACAAACAAAAAGGTATGTATATGTAAACCATTTATACATACTCAAGTGTACAAATGAACTTTCCCATCTTTGTGTCGGGGACCAGTGAAATTACTTGGGACCTAGCAAAAGCAAATGAACAAATGTTCCCTTCCTCCCTCCCTCCGTCCCTCCCTTCCTTATTACTTTTTAATCCTCACCTGAGGATATACTTATTGATTTGAGAGAGAGAGAAACCTGATCGGTTGCCTCCCGTGGTCACCCCGATCTGGGACCTAATTTGCAACTTTTTGGTGTACAGGACGGTGCTCCAACCAATTGAGCCACCTGGCCAGGGCTGTACCATGTAGAGAATGAGTGTACATAACAAGAAAGTGAACACAGTTATGCACTGCTTAATGAAGCGGCTACAGTCTGAGAAATGTGGTGTTAGGCTGCTTTGTCCTTGTCTGAAGATCATAGCATGTACTTAGCACACACCTAGATGGTATAGTCTGTTGCTCCTAAGCTATAAACCTGTACAGCATGTTATTGTACTGAATACTGTAGGCAACCGTAACAGAATGGTAAGTATTTGTGTATCTAAACAAGGAAGGTATAGTAAAAATATGGTAAAAAGGATAAAAAATGTTATATCTATATAATGACACTTAACATGAATGGAGATTACAGAACTGGAAGTTGTTCTGGTGAGTCAGTGACTGAGAAGCAGTGAGGGAATGTGAAAGCCTAGGACATTAGTGTATACTACTGTTGACTTTATAAACACTGTACACTTAGGCTACACTGAATTATAAAACAACGTGAGATTAAATCAAGCACTAGAGAAAATGACGCAATCAAGAGACTCAGTAAACACAAGATGTGTGAGACTGCTGCCAGCATAACAGTGTACTGTTTTATGGCAAACTTTTTTTAATAAGTAGGAACAGTACACTCTAAAATAACAATAAAAGTATAGTATAGTAAATATATAAACCAGTAACAGTTGTTTATTGTCATTTTCAAGTGGTATGTACAGTATACAATTGTATGTGCTATACTTTTATACAACTGGCAGTGCAGTATGTTTATTCACACCAGCATCACCACAAATGTGTGTTGCTCTGTGACATTATGATGGCGACCACGTCACTAGCTGATAGGAATTTTTCAGCTCCATTATAATCTTATGGGACTCCTATCATATATGCAGTCTGTTGTTGACCAAAATGATATTATTCAGCACATGACTATAAATATAACAAGAACTTGAGATAATAGAAAACCCTTAAAGCAGCTATAAAACAAATTTGTTTTAAAATGATTAGAAATTAAAAGGGCCCTGGCTGGTATAGCTCAGTGCATTGAGCATTGGCCTGTGAATCAGGGTCGCCGGTTCGATTCTCCAGTCAGGGCACATGCCTGGGTTGCGGGCCAGGTCCCCAGTAGGAGGCGTGCGAGAGGCAGCCACACATTGATGTTTCCCTCTCTCCCTTCCCCTCTGTCTAAAAATATAAATAAATAAATAAATAAATAAATAAATAAATAAATAAATAAATCTTTTTAAAAAAGAAATTAAAAGAAGTAATAGGAACAATAATGGACAACTTGCAATATGAAAGAGGAACAGGAAGATTTGAAAGAGACCAAACAATGCCTTGAAATACAGTAATTGAAATTAAAATATCAGTGATTTTTTCATTCAACAAACTTCTGGTTTTTTTCTATATGCCATAACATACTTCATACTTTAGTATTGTGTAATCATTTGAAGAGAAAATTAGTTAACTAGAAGAGGGACTTGAGGATATCACCCAGAAAACAGCACAAATATAGAAAGAAAAAAATAAAATAAAAAGAAATATTAAGAAAATGTGAGACAGAAGGAGAAGGTCCAACTTATACCTACAGTTCAGAGTAACTGTTATGTTCAAATTCAAATGTGAAGTTTAAATAAAACTTATAAATGGTTTCTTCTCAAATGAATAAGGTTTTTTTGTCCTTGATAGATTTTCTTTTAATAGTGAAAGGAAAATATCTGTAACAGAGCCCTTAAGTTAAATTTTTGTTCTTAATTTATTTGTATTTAAAATCTAACCACAGTTACTTCCAGAGAGGAATTCTTGGGGAAGCTGAGTAATTGGCACACCACCAAAATTGTGCATTAAGTAAATGTGGGTGTAGAATAATCCATTCCTGGTACTTTATAGTATTGGAAAAGAAACACAGTTTCTCTGATTTGAATTATTACAGTTTTACTGAAACCCAAAGCATATATTCTTCTTTAATACTTCACACTTACTTTTGATGCATATAGGAAATCATTCCTACCCATTAAGTTTAGTAGTAATTATGTATATTTCCTACCTGGGAAGTTTTTATCTTGTGATTTAGAATTTAAATACTTGAAATAAGCATAAAGTATTTCTGTGAAATAATCTAAAATTTTATTTCTGTGAAAATTAAAATGGGTTGATACTATATTTAAAATATTTTATGACAGAATATCATAATTTTAACACTCTTATCGAACAGATGACAGCTCGTTGGGGGTCGTTAGGGGGTGGAGGGATTGAGCATAAAGGAAAAAGGACTCATGGCCATGGACAACAATGTGGTGATTGCTGGGGGTAGTAGAGTGTAGGGACTAAATGGTAATGGGAAAAAAGAGATTATTTTAATAAAATAATATATAACTATATTATTTTGATCAGTATATAATTAATATAAATATATTACTTACAATGTAAATTATAAAATTATATGTTATATAAACATATAATTTTAATTAATATAATTATTTAAAATAATATGTAATTAAATATAATTTTTATTATATTTTAAAAAATAAAGTGGGAAGAACCTAAAAAAATAAGATGTATAAAAATTAAGTTAATGTATTTGTGTGTATTTATGCTTCTATAATTTGCATTTATGCATTATTTAGCTGCTTCATTTTTACTGTAGTAAGCAATGTTCCTATAAGTATTTAATAATGTTAGACCCACTTACCCACTTACAACTATTGTAACAAATCTGTATGTGTGTACATCCTTTACCTGGATAAAATTTAACATTTCAACAAGATTACTCATTTTTCTGGTTAGAATTTTAAAAAATATTTAAATAGTATCTGTTAAGCATTAAAGGATCTCCAGTGGAGGGCAAAGGATATGTATGTGCCAGAGATTGTTTATAGTTACTTGAGATATTTCTATGATGGAAGTCATTTTTTTGTGATATTAAATTTTTAATTTTTGAACTTATGTCACTGGTATTCTAAAATGATTTCAACCTTTGGGGCCATGACATTAGGTTCAGGTGTACTACTAATTTTATTAAATTTTGTTCTGATTCATTTTATTCTGTGTAGAAATTTATCTCAGATATTGAGGTCATAACATTTTAGTTAAAACTGTATGTGTATTTTTCTCTTTAACTTCCATATAATGCAAAAACAAAAATTGTTTAAAACAACTGAACACTGAGAAAATCGGTGTATTGTAAATGTTAAATTGATTCTGAATTACCAGTTACTTTCATGTTAACTGATAATGTAGCAACTGAATATGTAGTTTGATTAATTTAGTAACAATTCAATAAATTACTGCTTTAGAGTAGTGGAAAACTCATTTGTAGGTTTTCCCTTTTGCTGTTTCCATCTTAGTGTATTTCTAAGTGGCCTCCAATAAAGGCAGTGAAGAAATGTTTTATTTTTCCTGAAACATGTAAGATACATCTGGAAGAATAAATTCACATCTGGTTCATGGATTTCCTCCATGGAGATGATCCAAATTCAGTGTCAAGATTAGAGTTTGTACTCATGGGTTTGCAGAATCTTGTGTGGAATTTGAAATATTTTGTTTGCAAGTAGTTGGGGAAACAATTGATTCAGATGTTTGTGTTAAGTTCTAATTTTAGATGTATTTATCCCTCATTAAAAATAAAAAAAGTTTTGTGCTTCATAATATAATCAAGTTACTTGTAAACAGTGCTTACATCTCACAAGATGTTTTGCGTAATCATTCTCAGACATCGTTTTATGAAACTTTTATGAGAGAGCAATTACATTGTTAAACTTAAAAGGTCATGATCATTGGTGATCCTAACCATTAGTAGAAATACAAGGAAGGACCCCCAAAAACCTGGAATTTATTTATTAAAAAATTGTATATTTATACTCAAATGTTTAACGTTGGTTACCTTCAAAGTACTCTCCATTTGATGTACCTATCAAGACTTTTTTTCCCCTGCTCAAAACAGTTTTTAAACTTGTCGATTTTGATGCCTTTTAGTACTTCTGCCATTTTTGGTTCACCTCTTCCACATGGCAAAATGTGTCCCTTTGAGGACTTTTTTAATTTGGGGAAACAAAAAAAAAGTCACTCAGGATGAGATCAGGTGAATAGGGAGGGTGGGGAACAGGGGTCATGCAATTTTTTGGTCAGAAACTGCTGAACACTTAGCATGATGGGGACAAGTGTCCTTGTAAGTCCCCCATCATGAAATGGGCAAATGAGTTGTCTTCAAAAAAAATTCACTGAAGTGGAACGCAGCCTCTCACAACAATGCCAGTTGGTACAGTGATACAGATGGGTTCCTAGAACACTCACCTAGCAGGGAAGCCTGTACTACAAGCGGCCTGCCCTCCAGAATATAATTGCGGGGGTTTTTTTTTGGATCCCCCTCTTGTGTGTTCTCATACATAGTATCATGTACTCTCATTATACTGTCATGCCTTACTGACTCCATTTAGAAGCAACAACAATCATTTTTTTAATTTTTGTATTCTAAAGGTCTACCCAAATGTGATATATAAGTTTGGATTCTCAGAATATAACGGTGTATGTACCGAGTTCCTCCCTCGGTTTCACAATGGCTAACAAATGTATTTGCATCTGAATGGAGTCCCTAGAGTAGCATAAAGTAGAAGCATTTATGAGCTCAATCCAAGAAGCATGTGAACTAAAAATATTATTGTCAGACTTTTATGAATTATTTGTCTTATGCATTGATACTGCCAAACCAAGCTGCTAGTCATGTGGATTAAACTTGGTACACTAGAACAAATGGGCGTTGCTCATTAATGAGGATATTGGGTATTTTCCAGGATTATTTTTAGTCTTCTAACATGTGATATAGTTTCCACATATAATATAATAAAGTTTATTTGTAGATAAATCTGTAGCTATTTGCTTTTCTATATTTTTAACTTTGAACTTTCTGTGGAATAGAAAAATGTATTTTGCATATGTGTCTAATTTAGTGGTTTCTAAACATTATGGCAAGAATTTTTGTGTTTCAGCAGATTTTCCAGTGCATCACCAAATTGTAGGTATTATATTAAGGGTCTTGGATGGGATCAGTCCTTGAGGGTTCTTCTTTTATTCCTCCTTTTAATTTTTCATCCCACTTTTGTCATTGCAGTATAAAATTTTGTTCTAGGCAAATGAGAATTAAGATGGGAACATTAATTTTTTGATCATACTTATACTAGTGTTACTGTTAGAAATCTGGATTGCTGTATCGGCACAAACAGCCCCCTTAAAAGTTATCTGTTAGCATGTGCTTTTTCAGATTTCTTTTATGTTCTGTTCTCCCTACTTTTGGTTCAGTTGGCTTATGACTAATAGTACCATGTGGTTACCACTACAGGTAACTCTGAATGCTTCATTCATTCATTTATCTTTTCATGTATTCATAATTTGTTGATTCATGGGCTCTTCTATGTATATATATATATGTATATTTAACTTTTAAAAGTATTTCTTGAGTTTTTTTAGCAGGCATTGTTCAGAGTACTAATTTTAAGCTTTGTAAGTTTTTACCTTTCTTTCCTTGTAGGTAGTGGAACTCCCTCCTTAGTCTCTTTCATTCATTAGATTTATAGCTCAGTTTGTTCTGTTCTTTCTCAATTCCATATCTTTCATAACCCTTTCCCCATATGTTCCTTTGAATTTGTCATCACTTATTTTGGTCAGTATCTCTTGATGGTTCTATTTTGAGGCTCAGACGTGAAATGTTGATGTTCTTCTCGCAAAGGGTATACTTTAGTAACTTTTAACATACCCATGAAACCACTACCACAATCAGGATAAGGGATATATCCATCACTTCAAAAAAATTTTTTTCATGTCCGTTTGTGATCCTTTCTCCTCATCTCTCCCCATCCCCAGACAGTAACTATATATTTTTAATGGGTTGAATGGTAGCCTCCCCAAAGCTGTATTCACTTGGAACCTGTGAATTTGACTTTATTTGGAAGATGTAATCAGAAATCTGGAGATGAACTTATTCTGGATTACAGTGGGCCCTCAATCCAATGACAAGTAACATTATAAGAGAAAGAGAGAAGATGGAGAGGAGGTGATACAATGGAGGTAGAAATTGGAGTGATGCTTCTATAAGGCAAATGTTATGAAGTATTGCTGGCAACCACCAGAGGCTAGGCAAGAGACATAGAATAGATTCTTCTTCAGGGTCTATAGAAGGATGCAACTCTATCAACACCTTGATTTTGAACTCTGGCCTTCAGAACCGTGACAGAATAAATTTCTCTTGTTTTAAGCCACCAAATTTGTGGTAATTTGTCATAGCAGCCCAATGAAATGCATACAAGATTAGTTTTTATTTTCTTGAATTTTATATAAATGGAGTCAGTATGCTTTTTTATCTGGATTCTTTCATTCAACATATTTATTTTGAACTCCACCTTTGTTGTTGCATATATTAATAACTTACCTTTTATTGCTGAGTAGTATTCCATTGCATGTATATTCCACAATTTGTTTATTAATTCCCTTGTTGAACATTTAGTTATTTCCAATTTTTGACTCTTATAAATAAAGTTGCAGTGAACATTTGTGTCATGTTTTTGTGTGGACATGTTTTTATTCTCTTGGATAAATTTTTAGAGGTTGAATGACTGGGTATATTTAACTATGTATATATATTTATTTAACTTTTGTTTATTTTTTATTGAATTTATTGGAGTTACGTTGGTTAATAAAATTTATAGGTTTCAGGTATACAATTCTCTAATACATCATCTGTATTTTGTATTGTGTGTTCACCACCTAAAGTCATATCTCTTTCCATCACCATTTATGCCCCATTTACCCTCTCTACCTCCCCCTACCCCCGTTTCCTCCTGGTTGCCTGTCTATGAGGGTTTGGTCTTTTTTGGGTTTTTTCTCTTTTTTTGCTTAATTCCTTCACCTTTTTCACCCCGTCCCCTTACCTCTCCCCATTGATGGCTATGAGTCTGTTTCTGTTTTGTTAGTTTAAGTAATTATATTACATACAAGTGAAATCATACAGTATTTGTCTGACTGGCTTATTTCATGTAGCATAACACTCTCCAGGTCCATCCATGTTATTGCAAAAGGTAAGATTTCCTCCTTTTTTATGGCCGAGTAGTATCCTATTGTGTAAATGTGCCACAGATTTTTTTTTCAGTTGTAAGATGTGGGTTTTTGTTTATTCTATTACAGTTGTCCCAATTTTTTCCCCTTTGCCACCCTCCACTCAGCCCGCCCCTCACTCCCTCAGTCAATCCCCACTTCATTGTCCATGCCCATGAGTCATTCATACATGTTCTTTAACTAATCCCTTCTTCTTCCTTCCACCGTTCCTCCTTTTCTCCTCCCCTCTGGTCCCTGTCAGTTTGTCCCTTGTTTTCATGCCTTTTGTTTGTTTTTGTTCATTCGGTTCCACTTATAGGTGAGATCATATGGCATTTGTCTTTCACTGCCTGGCTTATTTCATTTAGCATAATATTCTCCAGTTCCATCCATGCTGTCACAAAGGTAGGAGATCCCTTTTTTCCTGCTTCATAGTATTCCATTGTGTAAATGTACCACAGTTTTTTAATCCACTCAGCTACTAGTGAGCACTTAGTCTGTTTCAAACACTTCGCTATTATAAACAGTGCTGCTATGACCATAGGGGTGCTTAAGTTCTTTTGAATTGGTATTTCAGGATTCTTACGTTCCCAGCAGTGCAGTCACTGGGTCGTAAGGCAGTTGCATCTTTAATTTTTTGAGGAAATTCCATACTGTTTTCCACAGTGGCTGCACCAGTCTGCATTCCCACCAATAGTGTACACTAAGATTCCCTTTTCTCCACATCCTCACCAGCACTTCTTGTTTGTTGATTTATTAATGATAACCATTCTGACAGGTGTGAGGTGATATCTTATTGTGGTTTTAATTTGCATCTATTTGATGGCTAGTGATACTGAGTACTTTTCCACGTATCTATGGGCCATCTGTATATCCTCCTTGGAGAAGTGTCTATTCAACTCCTTTGCCCACTTTTTAATTGGATTCTTTGTCTCCCTGGTATTGAGTAGTATGAGTTCTTTATGTATTTTGGACATCAAACTTTTGTCCAATGTATCGTTGGCAAATATATTTTCCCATACGGTTCGTTCCCTTTTCCCTTTGCTGATGTTTTCTTTAGCCATGCAGAAGCTTATTAATTTAATATAGTCCCATTTATTCTTTCTTCATGTCCCTTGCTCTAGGGGACATATCAATGAAAATATTGCTGCATGGAATATCTGAAATTGTACTGCCTATGTTTTCCACTAGGACTTTTATGGTATCACAGCTTATGTTTAAGTCTTTTATCCATTTGGAGTTTATTCTGGTGTATGGTGTAGTTGGTAACCTCGTTTCATTTTTTCATATGTACCAGTCCAGCTTTTCCAACACCATTTTTTGAAGAGACTGTTTTTACTCCATTTTATGATTGTATCCCCTTTGTCAAATATTAATTGACCATAGATACGTGGGTTTATATCTGGACTGTCTGTTCTGTCCCATTGAGCTGTGTGTCTGTTTTTATGCCAGTACCAGACTGTTTTGATTACAGTGGCCTTGTAGTATATTTTGATATCAGGTATTGTGATCCCTCCTACTTTGTTCTTCTTTCTTAAGATTGCTGATGCTATTTGGGGTCTTTTTTGGGTGCATATAAATTTTTGAAATATTTTTTCTAGATCTGTGAAATATGCCATTGGTATTTTAATAGGAATTTCATTGAATCTATAGCTTGCTTTGGGTAGTACGGACATTTAGATGATGTTAATTTTTCCAGTCCATGAACATGGTGTATACTTCCATGTATTTGTACCTTCCTTAATTTCTTTCTTCAGTGTTCCAGAGTTTTCTGGGTATAGGTCTTTTTCATCCTTGGTTAAATTTGTTCCTAGGTACTTTATTTTTCTTGTTGCTATAGTAGATGGTATTTTTTTTTAGTTTCTCTTTCTGCTAGTTCATTTTTGGTGTACAAAAATGCCATCGATTTCTGAATATTGACTTTGTGTCCTGGTACTTTGCAGAATTCACTTATTAGGTCAGTTTTTTTGACAAGAAACTATAGGGGTTTCTGTGTACACTATGATGGCATCTGCCAATAATGACATTTTTACTTCCTCCTGTCCAATTTGGATGCCTTTTATGTCTTTTTTTCATGTCTAATCACTGTGGCTAGAACTTCCAGTACTATGTTGCATAAGAGCAGTGGAAACGGACATCCTTGTCTTGTTTCTGATCTTAAGCTAAACATTTTTAATTTTTGCCCATTGAGTATGTTGTTGGCAGTAGGTTTCTTATATATGGCCTATATTATGTCGACATATGCTATCTCTATTCCTACTTTGCTGAGTGGGTTTTTTTTTTATCATAAATGGGAGCTGGAGTTTATTAAATGCTTTTCACTATCTTTGATATGGCCAAGACATTTTTGTCCTTCAATTTTTTTTATGCAATGTATTTTGTTTATTGATTAGTGATTATTGTACCATCCTTGCATCCCTGGAATAAATTCCACTTGATCCTAGTGTGTGATCTTTTTAATGTATTGCTGGGTCTGGATTGCCAACATTTTCTTGAGGATTTTGGCATCTATGTTCATCAGAGATATTGGCCTGTAATTTTCTTTCTGGTGTCTTTACCTGGTTTTGGAACTAGGGTAATACTAGCTACATAAAAAGAGTTTGGGGGTCTTCCCTCTTCTTGAATTTTTTGGAATAGTTTGAGAAGGATAGGTGTTAGTTCTTCCTTGAATGTTTGGCAAAATTTGCCCATGAAGCCAGTGGCTTTTGTGTGCCTTGAGATTTTTGATTACTGCTTCAATTTTGCTAGTTATTATCAGCCTGTTCATGCGTTTTGCTGCTTCTTGATTCAATTTTGGAAGACTGTTTGTTTTTAGAAATTTGTCCATGTCCAATTTCTTGGTATACAGTTGTTCATTGTAATTTCTTATAATCCTTTTGTATTTCTGTGGTGTCAGTTGTTACTTCTCCTCTTTTGTTTCTAATTTTATTTATTTGGGTCCTCTCTCTTTTTTTCTTGATGAGTCTGGTTAAAGGTTCATCGATTCTGTTTATCTTTTTAAAGAACCAGCTCCCGAATGCATTGATCCTTTTGATTGTATTTTTTTTAGTTTGTGTGTTATTTAATTCTGCTTTGATCTTGATTATTTCCTTCCTTCTGCTCACTCTGGGCTTTGTTTGTTGTTGTTCCTCTAGTTCTTTTAGATGCAGGGTGAGATTATTTATTTGAGAATTTTCTATCTTATTTAGGTAGGTCTGTACTGCTATGAACTTCCCTCTCTGGACTGCCTTCACTGAGTCCCATAGGTTTTGGGTTGTTGTGTGTTAATTTATATTGGTTTCCAGATACTTTTTGATTTCTTTCTTGATCTCATTGTTAACCCATTCATTATTTAATAACACGTTGTCCAGTCTCCATGTATTTGAATATTTTTTAGTTTTTTCCTTGAGGTTGGTTTCTAGTTTAAAGCCATTGTGATCCAAAAAGATGCTTGATATGATTTCAATTTTCTTGAATTTGTTAACGTTTGTTTTGCATCTTACTATGTGGTCTGTCTTTGAAAATGATCCATGTGAGTTTGAAAAGAATGTATATTTTGCTTCTATGGGGTGAAACGTTCTCTAAATATCAATTAAATCCATTTAATGTAGAGTGGCGTTCAATACCACAATGTCCTTGTTGATTCTTTGTTTGGAAGAGCTATCCTTTGTGGACAGTGAGGTGTTAAAATTCCCTACTATGACTACATTGCTGTTGATCTTTTTCTTGAAGTCCCCCAAGATTTTCCTTATATATTTAGGTGCACCTATGTTAGGTGCATATATGTTTACAAGGGTTATAGTCTCTTCTTGGACAACTCCTTTAAGTAATATGTAGTGACCTTCTTTGTTTCTTGTTATGGCCTTTGTTTTGAAGTCTCTTTTGTCTGATATTAGTATTGCTATCCCAGCTTTTTTTTTTTCATGTCCATTTGCTTGGAATATTTTTTTTTCAGCCCTTCACTTTTAGCCTGTGTTGATCTTTTGTTCTGAGGCAGGTCTCTTGTAGATAGCATACATGTGGGTCATGTTTTCTAATCCATTCAGCTACCCTATGTCTTTTGCTTGGAGCATTTGATTCATTTACGTTTAAGTTTATTATTGATAGGTACTTATTTTTTGCCATTTTTTCCCATTGTATCTGTTTTACCCCCTCTTCTTCTTAAAGCAGATCCTTTAGCATCTCTTGTAATACTGGGTTGGTAGAGATGTATACTTTTAGCCTTTTTTCTTCTTTTTTGGTCTGGGAAGC
Source organism: Mormoops blainvillei (assembly GCA_004026545.1). NCBI lineage: Eukaryota > Metazoa > Chordata > Mammalia > Chiroptera > Mormoopidae > Mormoops > Mormoops blainvillei. The sequence continues at coordinate 76,017 of PVJD01003675.1, read as the reverse complement.
ACTTTATTTAGCCTTCCATTTTAAACGAGAGCCTTGCTGGATAGAGTAGTCTTGGTTGCAGGCCTTTGCTTTCCATTACTTAGAATATTTCAAGTTATTCCCTTCTGATTCGTAACATTTCTGTTGAGAAATCAGATAGCCTTAGCAGAGCTCCCTTGTGTGTTACTAGCTGTTTCTTCCTTGCTGCCTTTAAGATTCCCTCTTTGTCTTTAAATTTTGCCATTTTATCTGTCATGTGTCTTGGAATGGGCCTCTTTGGGTTCATCTTGATTTTAGGACCCTCTGTTCTTCCTGAACTTGTATGCCTTTCCCCTCACCAGCTTAGGAAAGTTTTCTGTCATTTTATGTAGTGAACCCATGTTCATGTTGTACGAAGACTAGCACAATTCATTTACTTTAAGAAGATTGTAGTATTGTGATGATTCATCATGAAGGAACTGAAAGTTGGAGATACAGACTTTTATAAAATGTTTCAGTGTCTCATTGCCAAGAAGCCAAAGTTGCTGACTTGTAGCAAAGTGGGCCAGTTATTTCCTAAGGTTGTTTTTAAGTTTTTCATATTTGTACCTTTAATTATGCCATTTCTTTACCTCTCTCTCCAAAGACTCTCTTTCCTAGGCCAAATTCAAATTCTGTTACCCATATCATTCCTTGGACTCAGTGTCTTTATTTTTCTTTTGAACATCAACCACGTTTACTTATTTCTAATCATTCAGAGAGTCTTTCAGTAAATAGAGGAAGAAGAATGCTTACAGAATTATTATGAGTCAAGCATTATCCTGATCTTAAGATCAGGTCAAGATGTTATGGGAAAAGAAACCATAGGCCAATGTCCCTAGTGAAGACAGATAAATATATACTTAATAAAATATTAGCAATTTGAATCTAGCAATATATAAAATAGATCATGTAATAATCTGACCAAATGGGCTTTATCCCAGGAATACAAGGGTTGTTTAATAATTAATAAATGACAGAAAAAGACCTAGTTAGAGATGACTTCTGGAATGGTGGCATGAGATACTCCGCAGACCCTCTTCCCAGCAAAACCAGTATGATTGGTAAAAGTTAAAACAAACCAAACAATAGAATCCCAACCAACCATTTATAGTCTTTGCAAATGGTTCTAAGGTCATATTCCAAATGAAGAAACATTTATTCAAGAAAACCTACTCAATTTTATTAAGAACAGTGAGAGTCTGTGACATATGAGCCATGACCTACTCCCTCTCTCAATGGAAGTAATGGAGGCCATACTCCAGGCAGGTTCAGACACATACACAGGCTTTATCCCCCATCCCATTCATGTAGCTCCCAGTCTAAGAGTTTTTTTGTACAGAGTGGGTAGGATGCTGACTTTTCAGATTTGTTCCCAGCTGCATACTGAAAAAGCTTTATTGCAGGCAAGAACAGGTAGCAGGTCTGGGACTTTCTTCCTCCACCCAGACCCCTTCATAGGGGGAAGGAGTGAATAAGCCCAAGGCATCAGGCTGAGGATATTGGGGCATCAATAGCCCTCATCCCAGCTTGCTAATAGGGTGAAAGTTTCATACTGAGAGGGGAAGAGGAGAAGACTAGGAATAACAGCACCAAATCACAATACTCATAAATAGGGGTGTCACTCTGAGAGAAGGCTGGCCAGCTCCAGAGAAGTGGTACAAAAGTTTTGTATAGGGGTAGAGACAGGTCATAAGAGCAAACTCTGAAGCTCTCCCCAGGAGAACTGACTTTATTTGGAACAACAGTATGGGAAAGTTCAAACCTAAGGGTGTGCTCAAAAACAACGGTGATTTTGATGGTAGTCAGTTAAGAGGAGACTCACAGATCTGTGAGTCTAACAAGATAAATTGTAGACCAGCTAGACCAGATTTAATTGAGTAAGACTGAATAAGACTGGAGAGCAATTGATGCCCCATTCACTCTTGAAAACAGTAGAGCAATGAGCTGGCAGTTAGGGGAGGCTAACAGCTGGGTTTGTTATCAACAGAGACAGGCAACTTAACAGAGAGATCAGGAAAAGAGACAAGGAGAGTCCTGCCCGAACTCCTGCCGTCGCAGAGTATTTGAGTGCACACCCTAGGCTGTGCCCTTTGAGGGAGCAGCATTAGAGGCTGCACACTGTGAGGGAGATAGACCTCACTAAAATAGTCCAGCGAAGTCATTAAATAAACAAGCCACAACAACAATCCCTGGATGGGTAGGTGATCAGTATCCAGATTTAACAAATATATTATCTGAAATATACAGAATAAACCAAAAATTATGAAACACACAAAGAAACAGGAACATATGTTCCGTACAGAGGGAAAAAAGCAGGCAATAAAAGCTGCCTTTGAAGTTGTTCAGATAACAGACTTATCTGCACCAGTTAAAAGACACAGATTATTAGATAAGATCAAAAAACAATACCAAATGTCTATAAGAAACTCACTTGATTGAAATGTAAAGATACACATAGATTAAAAGTAAATGATGCAGAAAGATATACCATGTTAACACTAATCAAGAGGATGCGTAAGTAGTTGTATCAATTTAAGACAGATATGGCTTCAGAGGAAGGAAAGTTATCAGGGATAAAGAGGGGCATTATGTAATGATAAATGGGTCATTTCTCCAAGAAGACATCATGACCCATATTCACCTACAGAGAGTGCCATAATGTGGGAGGCAAAGACTGATAGAACTGCAAAAAGAAATAGATGAATCCACTGTTATAGTTGGAGACTTCACCCCTCTGTCAGAAAAGTTCAGATCCAGTAGGTAGAAAATCAGTGAGGACATGGTTGAGCCTGATGTAGACATCTGTACACTGCTTCACCCAGCAAGATCAGAATACACATTCTTCTCAAGCTCACATGGAATATTTCAAAGATAAACTACTTCATGGGTCTTAAAACACACCTTAACAAATTTAAGGGAATGGAAATCATGTGATGTCTGTTTTCAGACCACAATGGAATTAAGCTAGAAATCAGTAACAGAAAGTTTTTGGAAAATCCTACTATGCTTGGATATTAACAACACATTTCTAAATAACACATGGGTCAAAGAAGAAATCTCAAGAGAAATTTAAAAATATTTTTAACTATTTGAAGAAACTTAAGGAATGGCAGGTTGAAATAAGGATAACATTTACTTATGAAGATATGTGCTTCTCATCCTACTATGTACTGTTTCCCTCCTCAGACGCTACCTGGCTGTTTTACAAAATATCATGTTAGCATTTACTGAGTACTTACAAGTATTTGGATGATTTTCTTCTTTTTAGGAAGAAAACATACTCAAAAATAATTCTTTTTGATGCAGTTAAATAATTATAATTTAGTATGTGAATAGAAATTATGTATCTATTATTTATTAGCTTTAAAGTAACACTGGAAACTATATTGCTTATGTTAACTATTATAAGTACTCCTACTACATATGTGAGAATTAGGTTCTAAAGTTAGCACAAGGCAAAAAAAATCTTAAATTGCCAATGTTTTTATTAAATTTGGTAAATATGTATAGTATAGAGATAATATAAAACTAAATCTTGCATCCAAAGGAGCTGGTTTTTTCAATGTTGGGAGAAAATGATTGTTCTCCTTCAACCTTAACACTAGATGAAATTGCTAGTGTATTTTGGGTTTATGTTGATTGAAAATTATGTTGTGGCTTAAATACTTGAGTCCCACACATTATAAATATGTTTTTCCCCTAAAAGACCTTTCTGAATTAACTATGTCGAAAACAAGTTTTCATTTCTGATCTTATGCTTTTTCTAGGGTATAATCTCATTGAGTGGAATATTACGTAGAATTGTCCACACTGCATTCATGGTCATTCATAGCCTCTCTCTGTCTCTTTCTCTCCCCCTGCCCCTCCACACTTGCTCGCGTGCTCTCTCTCCTCCACCCCCTCCCCCCTCCCCACCCCACACACTCTTTGGTGTTGCCTGTGCTTATTTACTTTAATTCCTGAAATTAAATGCATGTATTTGTGCCATCTCCTTATTCAGCCCCTTATTCTAATCTTTAATGGTTGTTCTTTGCTTCTAATTCATACCCTTCTTTCATTCCCATCACAGAGACTGCAACTTTGGTGTAGATAGCAAGTTGACCTAAATTGGCAGAATTAATTTTGTAGTTCTAAAATTTATTATTATTGTTTTTTTAAATGACAAAAACAACAAAAACAATTGGCCTTTTCTTTGACTCAGTATCATAGGAAGTAATTTTTTTTTTGGTATATTTTATTGAGTATGCTATTACAGTTGTCCCATTTTCTGCCCCTATATCCCTCCCGCCCTAAACCCCATTTCATCATCCCCGTACCTCTTAGTCCATGTCCATGGGCTGCACACACCAGTTCTTTGGCTACTTAATTTCCCACACTACTCCCAGCCTCCCCCTGACCACTTTGATTTTTGTTTGTTTTTGCCAACATTTTCTCACCACCACTTTCCCAAGCCCCACCCACCCCCACCTCCCACCCTCAATCCTTACCCCATTTGGCTTTGTCAGTGGGTCCTTTATGCATGTTTAATTTTGTAGTTCTAAACTTTAGAGAAAACAGGTATATAATAAATAATATGTGTTATATGATTACATGGTAGCACTGGGAATGACTTACAATATACCTCTTTCTTTTATTTCTGTGAGTAAATTAGGTTCTATTTTAGGGCAGGCCAAAGTTTTTTACTTAAAACTTCATTCTTCAGCCAATCACAACTATATATCAGTTGCATAAATAACAACTTCGGTCCTGTACTTACAGATCTCTATTTTTAGAGTAAGGGGGTTAAAACTAAATATAGCAATAAAAATTACCCATTTTCTAGGAAGAAATAAAACCACTTAGTATACATTATCTCTATGAAAAAAAGTAGGTTATTAGTTATTGTTTTAGTTGTCAAATTATGGATCTTTCTAGGGCCATAGACCCTTACTGTTCTCTTGAGAGTTCTTATTTTAATTTCCGTTTCTTAAAATTACTAACTTTGCTTTTACTCTGCTTTTATATATGATTTGAAAAGGCATTTAAAAAATAAACTTCAGATTATGTTTGACATCATTTTTTCTCTGTAGTTGTGTTTAATTATCTTTGGTAGTCTTGAAATTTTTAACTTTAAATTCTTTATCAATTAATTAGGATGATTAAATTTTACATTACAAATATATTGAATGAAACTTATACTTGAGTATTCCATATTGGGCCAATACCCTCTGGACCTCTTCCAAGTAAGAGAAACATGGAAGCAAAACCCAAAAACTCCCTAGAAATCTACTGGGAACTGAAGCCTCATTGTAACTGAGAATTTTCTTGGCATTAGATCATTTCATGCTTCATTAAATATATCTCCTGCAGCAAACCACAAAAATATGCACCGGGTGACCTAGAAAGTATAGAATTATCTTGAAATAAAAGCAGTTGTTAAATGCCTTCCATATCCTTAGTGTTAATACTTTTTGAAGGGAGAAAAAGGATGAAATATAGGCCTTTTTCTCTGCCACCTCCCAGCCCCCAAAGTAATCTGTATTACAAACATTAAACAATAATTAATTATTTGCATCTATTGTGTATATTAGGCATTATTTCTGAGTGCTTAAGTTAGAAACTGTCATTTTTGGTTCATTGAAACTCTTTAGGGCACTTTATGTTCAGAATTATGCTAAGCAACATGGATACTTTTTGTTAATGCATAATAGTTGGAGTGACAAGCCTGCATATAAAAAATTGAATACAGAATATGCTATATAGTATAAAGATATATACAAGCTAGAGTAATTAAGGAAGACTTCAAATGGAGGAGAGTAGTAACCAAGTAGAGAACTGACACTTTTTGAAAACCATGGACAAGTTTGTAGGAAAGTTTTTGTTAACATTTCTGCCTTCTTGTAGCTCCTTTAGGAGCTATTATTTGTGCCACTCATTTGACACCAAGTGAATGGTACTTTGTATTGTGTTTACCTTTTAACGTTTACCTATCTCGTCCCAAGTTGGATGTTATTCCCCCAAAATGAAGTTCAATGTACTTAATTGTACCATACTATCTTGTGTGTAGTAGGTACTCAGTGATACTTCACAGTTACAGCATCTCTAGAAGCTGATGAGTTTCCAATAATTATTTCTCAAACACCATTTTCTTATATTTTTCTGTGTGACAATTGTACTGTAAAAATTGGGCTTCTTAGTAGAATCTCCTTTTACATAGCCACCAGAGCTGGAAAATCGAAAGGGTGTGGGGGCGGGGAATATGCGTATTTCATTTAGCATACCTGCTTAACACTTTGGACTCAGGGAGGGATTGGATTGTTTAATTATGCCAGGTTCTGATAATTTTACGTGTTCATTTTTCGTAGTAAATTTATACTTGTTAGGTGGACGTGGTCCCTTCTACCTGGGTCAGTGTTCAAGTGAGACCAATCAATTTTTCTTTCACTAAGTGTAAATAACTATTTGTGGTAAGATATACATAAAGTAAAATTTACTATTTTAACTATTTTTAGTCTGCAGTTCAGTGGCATTAAATTATTGTGCAACCGTCATCACCACTGTTCATCTCTAGAGGTTTTTCATCATTCCTTGCAGAAACTCTATACCCATTAAACAATAACTCCTCATTTCCCCTCCTCTGCCAGCCCCTGGGAACCACTATTCTACTTCCCATCTCTACGAATTTGACTTTCCTAGTTATCTCATTTACATGAAATCATACAATATTTATCAGTTTGTGTCTTGTTTTACTTAGTATAATGTCTCTTAAGGTTCATCCATGTTTGTAACATGTGTCAGATTTTCATTCCTTCTTAAAGCTGAGCAAATACCCCATTATCTGAACATACTGCATTTTGTTTATTCATTCATCTGTTGATAGACATTTGGGTTGTTTCAACCTTTTGGCTATTGTAATACTGTTATCAACATTGGTATACTCGCCAAATTTTTACTTCTGAGTGTTTGTGTATTTTCCATTCCTCCCACCCCTTTCTAGTCAAGACAGTTCTTTTGAGAAATGTTTTAAAGTAACGCAGAATGTCATTAGTTGTTTCTTCATTTGTTCTATGGACCTGAATCTCTTTGAAAGTTGACTTTATTCTAGTAAAATGTATTGATTCTTTAAAATTTTACTTAGAAAACAATCTTATTTCGCCCTGGCTAGTGTAGTTCAGTGGTTTGAGCGTCGGCCTGTGAACCAAAGCGTTGCTGGTTTGACCCCAGTCAGGGCACATGTCCTACAATTTTATCTATTCACCTGTTGATGGACATTTGATTGTTTCCAGTTTTCAACTATTGTAAATAAAGCTGCTAATTTAAGAACACTTGTGTAAAGTCTTTATGTTTACACATGATTTTATTTCTCTTGGGTAAATTCCTGAAATTTGAATAACTGGTTGATATGTTAGATGTGTATTTAACATTGTGAGGAAACTGCTAAATTTCCAAACACATTTTACCAAATTACATTCTTACAAACACTATATAAGACTTCCAGTTCTTATATACCTGGCCCACGCTTGGTAGATTCAATCTATTTAATTTGAGCCGTTGTAACAATTGTGTATTGGTATCCTAATGTGGTTACTTGCCATCTGAAATATGTTCTTTGGTGAAATGTCTGTTCTACTAATTGCCCATTTTAAAAACTGAGTTGTTTGTTTCCTTATCATTGAATTACAAGAAAAGATTTTTATACAGTCTCATACATGCATATATTTTATGTTTCTCTTAACCTGTAGTTATCTTCTCATTTTTATAACAATGTCTTTTGAAGTACAAAGTTCTTTTTGTTTTGGCAAAGTCCATTTTATACATTTCTTCTTTGGTGCTTTTAACATTATATCTAAGCTTTGCCTAATCTAAGATCACAGAGATTTGCTTTTATGTTTTCTTCTAGTAGTTTTATAGTTATAGCTTTTCTATTTAGTTCTGTGATCCACTTTAAGTTAATTTTTGTATGCTGTGGAAATTATGGTTTGAGGGTTATTTTTGTAGACAGGGGTGCCCAGTTGTTCCAGTGCCATTGTTTGAGAAATTTTTTGTCTATTTATTGCCTTTATGAAAATCAAGCGTTCATATACAGGGTGAGCACAGTAGGTTTATAGTTGTGAGTATGCAAAACAATTTATTCTTGTATTATTATTAATTATTGTATTATTTACCATACAAACAACTGTAAACCTACTTTTGCCCCACCCTGTATGTATGCTCCTATGTATTGACTTTGTTCTGTTCCATTGATACCTGTGTCTGTTTTTTGGCTTATGCTACCCTGTCTTAACTACTGTAGTTTTATATTTTCATGAAATATATTACTATGAGTTTTCCATTTTTTTCTTCTTCAAAATTATTTTGGCCGTTCTAGCTCCTTTGAATTTCAGTATAAACTTTAGAATCAGCTTGTAGATTTGTACAAAAAACAACCTTTCTGGGATATTGGTTTGGATTGTATTCCATCTGTTAATTAGTTTGGAGAGAATTGACATATTAATGAAATTAAACCTTCCATTCCATTAACATATTTCTTTCTTTATTCAGAGCTTTTCCTTTCATTCCTTATTGGTTTGTAGTTTCTGCATATAGAATCTGTATATGTTTTGTTAGATTTATTCCTAAATAATTCATGTCTTCTGATGTACTTGTAAGTGGTTCTTTTAAAATATTGTCCTTGAGCCCTCGCTGGTGTGGCTCACTAGATTCAGTGCCAACCTGTGAACCAAAGGGCCACTGGTTCGATTCCCGGGCTAGGGCACATGCCTGGGTTGCGGGCTGGGTCCCCAGTGGGGGACGAATGAGAGGCAACCACACATTGATGTTTCTCTCCCTCTCTTTCTCCCTTCCTTCTCCTCTCTGGAAATAAATAAAATCTTTTTAAAAAATTAAATATTGTCCTTGAGTTTTGAATCTTTGTTAAGCTCACTTATTAGTTCTAGTAGCGTTTGTAGGTTCTTTGGGATTTTTTATGTAGACAGTTCTTAATCCACTGAGCCATACCAGCCAGGGCGGAAAGTTTTAAACTAGAAGTTGAAAGATATGGGTATATATTTCTTCTTGAGATTCCTTAAAATTTTATGTTTTTAAAAATTTTTATCATTTCATCTGAGTTGTTGACTTTATGGGCATGAAGTTATTTGAAATACTCCCTTATTATATATTATTTTTTGTTGGATCTGTAGTAATTGTTTTTCTATTCCTGATACAGGAAATTTGTGTCTTCTCTTTTTTCTTTGGCCAGTCTGGCTAGAGATTTATAAATTTTATTGAAATTTTCAGAGAACCAGCTTTTGCTTTTATTGATTTTTCTCTGTTGTTTTTTCTGTTTTCTCTATCTCTGTCTCGGTCTCTCTCTCACACTCACACCTGCCACACACACACTCACACACACCTAGAGCTTTATTATTCGTATTCTTTTTCTTCTGAACCATACTCATAGACACTTAGGGCAGCCCTCTGCAGATCTCTGGAGTTTTCCGTCTGAGCATTCCTCCCTGCCGTGGCACTCTGCTCAGCACACTGTGGCCCTCGTAGTCTTTCTGGATGTCTGCTCTGCCTGTTCAGCTCAGGCAGTCAGCTGGATTTCTCTCTCTCTGTGCTGCAACCTGGAAACTCAGTGTGGGAAGCCGCGGCAGTCAGTGGGGTCACCTCATTTATCATGGATCATGGACTGCCATTTATTATCTGATGTTCAGAGTCTTGAAAGCTATTTCATATATTTTGTGTAGTTTTTCCTTTTTAAAAATTCTGTTTCTGGCAGGAGATTAAGTCTAGTCCCCATTACTTCCTCTTGGCCTATCGTTTACATTTCAACTTTTTATCTTATCTAAATTGTAAATTCTTAAAGGTAAGGTAGCTTTGTACCTGCTCTATTGTACATAGTACAGGGCCTTGTACTCAGTCAGTGCATGTTGTGAATTTGACTTAGTACTTGAGTTTATTTGAATTGGATGGAAAAGAGAGTTAAAACAGAAAAGCAAAGCCACCTCCCCTGCTTGTCAAATCAACTCTTTCTGGAGCCCTGGCAGTAGAATTTCTATATTCCACCTGTTATCTGATAACTCTAGCCCTTACAGCTGGCCTACTGGAACTATCGTTGCCGCCTCCTCCTGCCCCCCAGCAGGCATCATCTGACCCAGCTGGTCCACTTAGCCTTTGTAATTTGATAGACTGGTATGTTATTGAGAAAAGAGAGAAATCTGTGATTTCTCAGAAATACACAGATCAAGAAACAATCTCAAAAAAAATCTTCTCTTGATGCTGACTCCAAATGTCTAGTTTCATTAATAATATGAAAATTGATTTTTCTTTTGTTCTCAAATTTTTAGCAATTATTGTTTCTTCATTTCTTTCTGCCCCTTTTTCTTAAACTCATATTATGTGAATGTTGAAGCTTCTTAATCTACCTTATGTGTTTTTTAGTTGTGGTTTCAGTTAAATTATTAGCTTTTTGACTCTCTGTGTTGAGTGTTTGGTGACTGTATCAGACCTGCCTTCCAGTTCAAGAATTGCGTCTTTATATAGAGAAGAGTTAGTTTTCAAATTTTTTAGTTGGGTTATCTTCATTAATACATGGCTCTCCTGCTTTTGTTTTCATTATTTCTTATTCATTTTCAGTTGAAGTTTTACTTTCATTTATCTCTTTGAATATTCTGTATGAACTTATTTTAAACATTTTATAATCTATTTCTATAAAATTAATTTCATACTGAGTAAATTCATGTTTTGATTATTTATTTTTATAGCTCTAACTTTTAGCATATTTCTCCCTATAGTTTTTTGACTTTAAATAATTCTTTTTTAATTACAGTTTACATACAATATTATTTTAGTTTTAGGTATTTAACCCAGTGATTGGACATTATAACTTACTAAGTGATAACCCCAATAAATCCTAGTACTCATTTGACACCATACATATTTATTACAATATTATTGCCTCTATTCCCTATGCTGTTCTTCACATCCTTGTGACTGTTTTGTGACTACCAATTTATACTTCTCAGTCCCTTCACCTTTTTCACCCATCCTCCCAACCCCTCTCCCATCTTACACTCAGTCCCCCAGCTCTTCGTACAATTTTGCATACTGGTCTGCAGGCTTATTTTGAGTGGGAATTGTTTTTTCTGTTGTTCCTTTCGCGCCCCTTCCCCGCTCTGCTCATTCCTGTTTCTAGGTATTCAGTTAACTTTCGCTTTAACCCTGTTCTCATCCCAAAACCAAGCCTTATTCCAGAACTTTAGCGATTCTGTCATGAGGTATGCTGGAGAGGTGACAGAAACATTTGGTACTTTGGTTCAATTTCTTGCAGTAGTTTAACAGGTTATGTCAGCACCCTCTCCCTCCCTGCCCAGAGGTGAAGATTGACTGTTCTGTGTGTCTGTTTTCTACACTCCATTCTTGAACCATCTTATTGCTTGGAGGTGAGGACTAATGTGATACTGAACTCCGTCACTCCTGTTTAAGATCTATAATCAACAGACCTGAGCTTTTAGCGAAGTTTACTTTAAAAAAAACCCATTTCTGTTTTATTACTGGCCATTGTATCTTGTTTTTGAACCTGACTATGCCTTTTTTGTTATCTTTTCATATATTTTATATGTCTTGTCTGTGTTTTTGGTATACAGTTAGTGGACAAAGGTTTATTATTTTGCCATTGTGATTTGAAGTCACATTGCTAGGTTAGTAGGTTAGTAAATGCCTCCTGAATCTCAATGGACCAGAAAGGCAAGGAAAACTCAGGATTATAAATCATGTTATTCTTTTATTGGTCCTCTGTAATAGAAAATACATAAGTGGTTTCTTTATAGAGTATTGCCAACTTGTGATTGCTTAAATTCAGTCTAAATTCTGAGTTAATAACTTCATGAATTTCTGCTACCCAAGTCTTCTAAACACTATCGTATAAGGGGACGTTATTAGTGTGGAAGTCTTAAGTCCTACAACCTACCTGGGTGAATCTCAACACCTTATTTAATCTTCCCGTATTTCAGTTTCCCCCTTTATAAACCAAGCAGAATATCTGCTTTTATTATCTCATGGGATACTTGAATACATTGTATAAGATACTAGAGTCAAATTCAACAAAAGTTTTATTTAGCATCTGTTTGGCGAAAGACATATTGGTAGGGTCTAGGGAAATAACTGAATAAAACACATCTCTGTGGTTATTTATAATATAATGGGACATACAGCTTGTTTTATAATCACTTGTAATATAAGGTAGTCTATGATAAATGTTCAAATACAGTTATTTAACAATAAATTAAGAGGACCTCCCTTCTCTCCCCCCAGGAGCAGTTTAGCTTCAGGAAAGGAGTAAAAAGTTCCCCGAGTAAGCTGATCTTTGATCTAAATGCCATGGACTTTAAAAATGCCAGGGTGCATAAGTTGTTCTATTACTTTTATTTTCCCATGACCTAATCTGATCGGAGTTCACTATTTCTTTTCTTTCTTTCTTTTTTTTTTTTTAAGATATTATTTATTTTTAGAGAGAGGGGAAGAGAGGGAGAAAGAGGGAGAGAAACATCGCTGTGTGGTTGCCTCTCGTGTGCCCATACTGGGGACCTGGCCGACAACCTAGGCATGTGTCTTGACCAGGAATTGAACTGGTGACCCTTTAGTTCACAGACCGGCACTTAATCCACTGAGCCATGCCAGCCAGGGCTCTTATTTTCTTTTTTTGTTTGCTACATAGGTCAGACCTTACTATTAAATCTTCATTCTTTTTTTTTAATATAGGTTTTATTATTGTTATTTTGCCATTTTTAAAAAAATGCTCATCTGAGGACACATTCACTGATTTGAGAGAGCTAGAGAGACAGGGAGAGACACAGAGAGAGAGAACACATTGATGCAAGAAACATCAATCAGTTGCTTTCTGTATGTGTACTGACCGGGGATCAAACCTACAACCTTTTGGTGTGTGGGACAATGCTCCAAGCAACTGAACCTTCATTCTTATTGGTACTGATGCTTGTGTCTAGGCATACTCTTGTGGTGTGGTAGTCAGTCTTTCTTGTGTAAATGACTGATTTAGATGTTGTTTTTTCAAGGGAAATGTTTTCTCTTTACGTGTTTTGTTTTTTGATAATGCAGTTGTTGAAAAGATTTTTCCCTTTAGGTTGCTTTTCTGAGATGTTACCTCTGAAGTTCCTAGGAAACGCCCAGTTTGCTATTATCCAGGTACATTTAGACTGAGCTTTTGCAGTAGAACATTTTGTTCTGTTTGCTATAATTTTTTTTCCAAGGGACAAAGATAAACAGCTTAAACAGATAACCATCAATACTTTCTGCTTCTAACAATAATATTTAGCAGCCAGTGAGTATTCTGTAATTACCTTTCTCAGAAAGGCTTCATTAAGTAAACAAGCAATAAATATTCCAGGTGACTGATAGATGATAGAATTTCAAGCTAGCCAATTGCCCATATCATGCTGAAACATTGTTTTTCTGTTTTGGCAAATAATGCTCATCTTGTTTAGACAGGTCTTATCAAAAACAGTGTTAGCATTTCATACCAAACATTTTCATGAAACTCATGCAGCTAAAGCTGATAAATTTTGAACTGCTTGGGTCATATTTCATTAGTTTCCTTAGATGAATATTTTTATTTATTACCAAATCAAAGTATCTTATATTTTGAAGACTGAGAGCTTTCATGCAGTATTCCAATCAGTCACGATTTACAGTAAAACTTAGGTATTTTTAAAAATAGGTTTTTTTAATTGTATTTTTCCCATTACCACCTATCCCAAAACTTAGGTTGTTTTTGGCTTTGAAATGTCAGCTACAGATAATACTTGGAAACATAGTTTCATTTGATCCTTGGCTGCCAAAGGATTTAATTACAGGTGTTTTGTGAGGCTTCTTTATTTAATATTTGATGGTTTCTATATCAGGTACAACTATAATTTGGAATGGGATTCCTTTGCAAACTTTACAGTACCAGCATTCTATGAGATATAGCCAGTTTCAGCCTGGTTTCACAAAAGAGACAACTATACAGGTGTAGGTTTACAGTTGTGAGTGTGCAAAACAGAATTTATTCTTGCATTATTATTATTATTATTATTATTATTATTATTTAATCTTCACCTGAGGATATATATATATATTGTTTTATTTTAGAGACAGAGGAAGGGAGAGAGAGAAACATTAATGTGAGAGAAGCATCAATTGGTTGCACCCTGTACACCCAGACTGGGGAGCTAACCTGCAGCCTGAGTATGTGCCCTGATTGGGGATCAAACCTGCCAACTTTTGGTGTATGGGATGACGCTCTACAAACTGAGCCGCCCAGCCAGGGCTCTTGTATTATTATTTATTAATTATTGTATTATTTTTTCATACAAACAGCTGTAAACTACCTTTGCCCAGCGCCATTTACATATTTCAGGTTCAGGTGTTTTTTTTTTAATTACTTTATATTTAAGTAAGAACAATGCATTATTGGAATCACTGGAAACACTGGACAGTAAACTCCCATAGGACAGGGATTTTTTTTTTGTTACTGTTTTCAGTGCTTGACACATGCTAGAGTTGTTCAATAAACTAATTGAATTAGTTACCACCAGCCTCGGGGTCACTATTACTGTACCTATTGCTTATAGCAATACTGACATGTAGGACCTGGATCCTGTGCCCATCCCTTATTTCTTAGGTGACAGGCTTCTTCAGTTTCCTATGTAATAATTGCAATAACAGTAGCAATAAAGATGATAATGATTGCTAGCTTATCTGAGTACCAGCTGTGTGACAGTCTCGTTTCCATACCAGTGTTTATTGATCATTTACTATGTCTCAGGTACTATGCTAAACAATTTATATGTATTATATCATTTAATTATTATCAGCAAAATAAGATATCTTTTATATTCAAGAAAAATTGAGGTTCAGTGAAATTAAGCAAAATTATAACCTAATTAAGGCCAGAATTAGGAATCAGTTCTTTTCTGTCTGGTGTCCAAGGCCATGAGATTATCAACTCAGCCTTCTTTATTAATCTATTTATCAGTATATATGATAAATTACCATCTAGTTTTTGGTTTAATATTTCTAGTAAGGGTACTTACTTATTCCCGATGAGATAGTTAATTCCATTGTTTGACTGCTATAATTATTAAAATGTTCTTTTTAATAATCAGGAAATATATTTTTTTCTATGACTTTTGAACTATTATATCTTAAACTCTTTTTAGAGACACACAAGATATTATGAGGTATAAACAATATTTGACTGCCTATAAACAAAAAAAAACCTTTTATTTTAAAAGAAATCTCTCTTACAGTGCTTTAAAATTAGGTGTACGATGTAATAAAAAAAAGACTAATGATAAAAAAGAGCTTAATGGACATTTAAAATATTCTATATCCTTTGCCTAGTCTATGCATATATATGAATCAAAATGAAGATTCATAGTCATAAGTGAGTTTTATTTGAAGAACATTTTGTTTCTGATCTTTTTGATCTTTTTTTGCTAGTCTAATTACTTTGTGAGTTTTTACTCCCCATATCGATTGTCGATTACACACTTACCTGTGTTTTGTTATTCCATAATTTCTTATAAATGGGCTTTTCTAAGAGGAATATTGGTTTAGATATCACTTCAGCCTCTGTGTTTTTGGTATTTACTGTGTGCCATAGAAAGTGCTAATAAGCATTGGTAAGACACAATTATGTAAAATGGGGGTTCTCTCCTTAGTTTTCTTTTCATTAAAAACATAGAAAAATTAGCCCTGGTCGATGTGGCTCGGTTGGCTAGAGCATCGTCCTGTAAACTAAAAGTTCTTGGATTTGATTCCCAGACTGTATGTGCCTAAGTTGAGGGTTAGGTCCCAGTGGGGGCATGTTCAAGAGGCAAACAGTTGATGTTTCTCTCTCGCACCAGTGTTCCTATCCCTCTCTTTCTCCTTCCATTTCCCCTCTTTCTAAAATCAATAAGTGTGTCCTCTGGTGCGGATTAAAAAAACAGAAAAATTAAAACATCAAAATAGAGAACAGTGAAATCCCATGTACTCATCATCCAACCACAACAGTCATTAACTCTGGGTCATTATTTTTTTTTCATGTGTAAGCCCTATCTATTCATCAACCTTGCACTCTTCCAGTTAGATAATTTTGAAACAAGCCACAGATATTATATTAATTTGATCATATGAACTTGTATATATCCATCTATTTTTTACCTACAAAGTGACAAAGTCCACATGGTTCAACTTACTTCATTCATAAATGTATTTATTTCTAAAAGGTAAGACTTTTTTGTTTTTAATATAACCATAAAGTTATTATTATACCTAAAAAATTAACAATAATTCTTTAATATCACTATATATCCACATTTGCATATGTATGTGTATATGTTGCTCTTTCACTATTTTTCATAGTTGGTTTGCTTGAATCAGCAACCAAACATATTCCATACGTTGCTTTTACTTGGTAGATCTCCTAAATCTTTCTTATTTATAATTTTCTTCATTCCATCATTTTTCTTGCAAGTCATTTGTTAAAGAAATTGCTGCCCCTTAATTTCAATTTAATAAGGATTTTTATAATTAAAAAATTAAAATAGTTTTATTTCACTTTTATAAGGTAATTAGGAAACATAAATATAATTCATTGTATATACTTTATTTTACTTAATGTAACTTTTACTTAATGTAAGCCTACTTTATTTTTCTTAATGTAACCTTTATTGTATACTTATTACATGGTAGGCACTGTTTTAAGCACATTCATATTCATAACAATCCTATGAAAAAACGTACTGTAATTGATCCTATTTAACTCTACTTACAGTTGCTCAGATCCCAAAAACCTAAATTTCATTCAGGGTCTTCTCTTCCCCTCACATACTACATTCATCACATTAACTGCACTTTCAAAATAAGCCACTAATTCTGCCTCATCCTCAGCACTGTGAGCACGTTCACAGCTGCCATCCTTTCTGTTGTGGATAATCACAGTTAGCCTTGAAAAGATAATATTTATGTTTACAGTGAAAATTTTTAGAAGAATAAAATGTAAAACATCCCCTCTGTTCTGACCCTCCAGAGAGAGCTTCTTGGGTTTTAGTTTAGAGGTAATTCTATTCACAGCCAACCACACATGTTTACCCATCTGGAAAAAGCACTGTTAGTACCCTTCTCATTTTTCATCAGCACCTTCCATTTCTGTGCACATTGTCCTGACATCTGACTGTCAGCACTTAACGATTTTCAGCTTGAGAGCATTCTTTGTCTCCTGGACTCTGTTCTGCCCCTGTATATTTTCTGTCCAGAAGTTCTGGGTAATTCATGCTTCCCAGGAACAGTGTTCAACTGATTACTTACAGAAGTTGAGGGGAAACCTGTAGCTCCTTTGCCCCTTGAGAGGGCTGACTCTAAGGACTGCGTGTCCTACAGTGTGACTCGGAATTCCTCAGTGTGGTTGAGTTCCAGTTGCCCGCAACTGTAGCCTGCTCCTTTTATTGTATAGTGTGACTGCCTTTTCTTCCCTACTCTTGGGGTTATCTCCGGAATAAACAAATTACACAGAAATCCTTATATCAGGATCTGCTTCTAGTAAAACCATAACATAAATTGTACCACGCTTGACACCCACCTTTTTCCCCTAAGTAATCAGAAGTCCCTCAAAAATAACCCTGTTTATTTGGCCTTAAACACTCCAATTTGGCAGTGTTTATTGTTTTCTCATAGGAAGCTGGTGGGGTTAATAGAATTTTGTTATTTTATGAAAAGTTTTAATTTAGATTATTGCACTGCAAAATTGACCTTTTAGATCCTTGTAACCATCACTACCATCGGATTCAGGACAGCTCCATCATTCCAGCCTGCTCCATCATGCTCTCCCTTTATTATCAAACCTCCCACCACTCGTGACCCCTGGCAACAACTGATACTGTTCTCCATTACTGTAGTTTTATCTTTTCAAGAATGCCGTATAAATGCAATCATATAGTGTATAACGGTTAGGTCCTGTTTTCTTTCAGTTAGCATAATGTGTTTGAGATTCATCTAAGTTTTTGCATATATCGGTAGCTTATTCCTTTTTATTACTTAGTATTTCACTATGTGGTTATGAAGCGCATTTGAATTGTTTCCAATTTTTGGCTGTTATGAATGTACTGTGAACGTTCATGCACAAGTTTTTGTGTGAACACGTATTTCCATTGCTTTTTGGTATATACCTAGAAACAGGATTACTGGGTCATGTGATAGCTCTATGTTTAACCTCGTGCTGAACTGCCAGGTTTTTGTTTTTGTGTTTTTTCAAAAGCAGCTGCCCCACCCCTGGCTGGTGTGGCTTAGTTGGTTGGAGCATTTCTCCTGTAAACCAGAAGGTTGTGGGTTTGATTCCTAGTCAGGGCACATGCGTAGGTTGTGGGTTTAGTCCTCCCTCAATTGGGGCACATATGAGAGGCAACCAATCAGTGTTTCTCTTCCTCTCTCCCTCCCTCCTTTCCCCTCTCTCTAAAAATCAATAAACCTATCCTTGGGTGAGGATTAAAAAAGAGCAGCTGCATCATTTTACTTTCTCATGAGCAGCGCACGAGGGTTCCGGTCTCTCCACATCCTTGCCAACACTTTCATCAGTCTTTTGACTATACTCACCTACGGGTGTGAAGTGCTGTCTCCCTGTGTATTTGATTTGCACTTCTCTAATGACTAATGATGTTGAGCATCTTTTCATGTATTTCTGGCCATTTGTGTATCTTTTTTTGAGAAATGTGTATTTGAATTCTTGCACATTATCTAATGGGATTGTTTGTTTGTTTTTATTGTTGAGCTTTGAGAGTTCCTTATATATTTTGGAGACTTGCCTGTTCATTTTAACACTGTCTTTTCTAGATGCAAAGTTTTTAAGTTTAATAAAGTCTAATTTATTCATTTTTAATGGATGCTGCTTTTGATGTTATTGTAAGAGTTCTAAGAACTCATTTAACCCCAGGTCATAAGGATTTTCTTTTATTTTATTCTAAAAAGTTTTGTTTTTATGCTTTATATTTAGATCTATGAGCCATTTGGAATTAATCATTGTGTAAGATAGGAAGTTTAAATTTTTTAAATGATTTTTAGGCGGGGGGGGAGAAGGAAGGAAAGGAAGACAGGAAGGAAGGAAGAGGAAGGGGAGGGAAGAAGGAAGAAAGGGAAAAACCCATGGATTTGTTGTTTCACTTGTTTCTGTATTCATTCATTGATTCTTGTATGTGCCCTGACTGGAGATGGAACCCACAACATTGGCATATCATACAATGCTCTAACCAACTGAACTACCTGGCCAGGGCTAAGATATGAAATTTAGATTGAGATTAATCTTTCTATCACATGAATATAAATGACCTGTTGTCTCAACACCATTTGTTGATAAATGGCTCTTCTTTCTCAGTTGAACTGCTTTTGCAGTATTGTCAAGGATTAGATGTCCATGTTTATGTGGCTTTATTTCTGAACTCTTTATTCTGTTCCAATGATATCTATTTCTTCACTAATACCATACTCTCTTGATTACTGTAGCTTTATAGTCAGTGAAATTTAGTAGGGTGGTTCCTCCAACTTAATTTTCTTTTACAAAATATTTTTAGCTATTCTAGTGCGTTTGTCCTACTATATAATGTTTAAGAACAGGCTTATCTACATCTACAAAAAAAGCTCTGCATGGATTTTTATTGATATTATGTTAAATCTATACGTGGTTTTGGTGAAAATTGTCATGTTAATATGTTGAGTCTTCTCACCTGTATGTCTCCATTATTTTAGGCCTTCTTTGATTTCTTTTATTGGTACCATGATTTGTTAGATTTATACCCAAATATATTCATTTTATTGGAGATATTATGACTGTTACTGTTCTGGTAAAAATTTTGATTTTATATTGTTTATTGCTCATACTATGTAGATATTTAAGTGATGTTTGTGTGTTTTTGACCCTCTATGCTGCAGTTTTCTTCATATTAGTTCTAGGAATGTTTTTTATAGACTTCCTGAGATTTTCTATATAGACATTCTTGTCACCTGCAGATTGGGACAGTTTTATTTCTTTTGTAGTCTATATTATCTTTTATTTTTCTTTTTGCGAGAATGGTGAATGTAGATATCTTTGCATTGTTCCCGTCCATAAAAGGAAAGCATTCCATCTTTTTTCATTTACTCCAATGTTAGTGTATGCCATTATCAGGTAGGAGAAGTCCCTTTCTGTTTCTAGCTTCCTGAGAATTTTTGTCCTGAAGTTTTGGTAATTGCTTTTTCTATTAGAAAAAATTTTTCTATTAGAAAAACATTCTAATTGCTTGATCTGTTGATGTCGTGATGTATTTTTTCTTCTTTAGATTGTTAGTCTAATAGATTATATTGATTTGTTTTTGAATACTGAACCAGTCTTAAGTTACCTAGATACACCTCACTTGTTCGGGATTAGTATTCTTGTTAAATATTGCAGAATTAAATTTGCTGATATTTTGTTGAGACTTCTTTTGTATGTACTTTGTTTTGAAGCCAGTTTTTAGTATACTGAGCCTAATATAGTGTATGTAACTTCGTCATAAAAGGTTTCATCTTGTGCAGTTTTTCCCTGTTTAGACCTTTAAGTAAGTTATTTTTCCTTGGGTAGGTGGTACCTGCCTTTTCCCTTTGTTTTTAATCTTTTTCCTTAAAAATAATAATACTTCTGGCACCTTGCATTCCTGTTTGCTCTTGAGATGAGGCTGTGTTAGGGAATAACAGACCCTTGAATTATACTTTCTTTTTTTTAAGTAGAAAACCAGTAAAACTCAAGTTTATCTTCCTTGGGTAATTAAGAAATGCTTTAAAAGGACAAGAATGTAAATGAGTGTTTCACACGCAGTGTAATCTCTCAAGTTTAAATTTTATATAATGTCAGTCATATTATGTATAGGCTTTTTAAGGAATCAGTTGAAATCAAGATTCCTTGGGTTCCTTGCTCTTTTGAGATTATGGTTATGGAACTATAAGTGGAAAAGCCCCAAACGATAACACTGCTTCCATTTATTATCCAGAAAATTAGTAAAATTCCAATGTTTATAAACCAGAAAGGAAGAGGAATTGGAACTCACCTTATTTCCTCTATTTAAGCACTAACTTTTGAATTTATTCTTTAAAAAAACCACAAAGAATTCTTATGACTATTTTTGATTTCCATTTTCAATTAAAAGTACATATATAACTGTTTCTCTGATGATATATACCAGTATCTAATTCTTAAAAGGGCAATGAGCTTTAGGAAGGGAGCAGATTTTTTGGACCTGAAAGATTTTGGAAATCTTTGCTTTTTGTACTGACTAGAATCTTCATTTTTCCCATAAAATATACAAAGTCTTGGTAATATGATCCATTCTTTCTTAGAAGCTGTTTATAAAATTTCAACTTTAGTAATTGCAATCTTAATAAATTCTACCTTACAGGCTAAACAAGATACATGAAATCCTGTGTTAAAAAACAAAATTAAATATTTGTATGTGGTGCAGTGTTAATAGTGAACCTAGATAAGGTAGATGGGTTTTATTGCACTGTTCAAATTAAACCTGAGTAGTTAAACACAAACATAGATTTCTTTCTTCCCTCTCCGCCTGCCTTCTTCCCTCTTTCCCTCCTTCTCTCCTTCTACCTAACTGCTTGGCTTGTACCTGCAGCACAAAATTGAATAGAAGTGGTGATATTGCACATGCCTACCTTGTTCCTGATCGTAACAGAAAAGAATTCATTTTCTTCAGCATTAAGTATGATGTTAGCTGTATGTTTTGCATAGATGCCTTTTATCATGTTTAGGAAGTTTGCTTTTGTTCCTAGCATGCTCAGAGTGTTTAACACAAATGGTACTGAATTTTGTCAAATGCTTTTTGTGCTTGTATTGAAATATCATTTTTGTTTTTTACTTTGTTATAATTTCACAGGCAAACATGTTAAAATGACAAATTATATAAATTGCTTTTCAAGTATAAACCAACCCTGCATTCCTGGGATAGAACCCACTTGGTTATTATATTTGAACCTTTCACTGTACTGTTGGATTCTGGTTGCTAAAGAACAATTTTAAAAGTTTTTGCAACTATGTTCATGAGGGATACTGGACTGCAGTTTTCTTTTCTTATAACGTCTTGGAGAGGTTTTGGTATATTGGTAATACTGATCTCATAGAATGTGTTGGGAAGTATTCTGTCCTTTTCAATTTTTTGAAAGACTGTGTAGAATTGCTATTATTATTGATTCCTTAAGTTTTAGTAGAATTCACCAATGAAGCCATCTGGGACTGTAGTTTTCTTCACTACAATTTCAATTTTGTTGATAAATGTAGGGTATTTTCGGCTATCTATTTCTTCATGAGTGAACTTGGGTAGTTTATGTCTTTCAGAGGATTTGACTCATTTAATTGTCAAGTTTATTTGCAAAAATTTATTCATAATATTCCCTTTTGATCCTTTTTAATATTTGTAGAATTTTTAGTGATGTCATCTCTATCATTCCAGATATAGACAATTTATGTCTTCTATTTTCTCATAGTCAGTCTTCTTTTTCTTTTCTTTCCTTATTTTCTTCTCTTTTTTCAGTCAGTCTTGCTAGAGGATTATCAGGTTTTTTGATCTTCTCAAAGAGCCAACTTTTACTTTCATTACTTATTTCCATTTTGTCTGTTCTCTTTTTCCATTGATTTTTGTTTTGATTCCTTTTATTATCTTTTTCTGTTTACTTTGAATTCAGTTTTCTCTTCTTTCTCTCGTTTCTTAGGTAAAAGATGAGTTCATTGACTTAGACCTTTCCTTTTTATTGTGTTTAATGCTATCACTTTCCCCTTATGTCTTGCTTTAGTAGCATCTCTGATTCTGATAGTCTTTTCATTTTCATTTAGTTCAAATATTATACTTTCTAATTTCTCTTTTGATTTCTTCTTCAACCCATGAATTGTTTAGAAACATGTTATTTAGTTTCCAAATATTGTGTATTTTCCAGAGAGCTTTCTGTTTTTGAGTTCTAATTTAATTGCCTTTTGGTACGAGAACATACTTTTTATTATTGCATCTTTTAAAATTTATTGCAACTTGTTTTATGGCTCAGAATATGCTCTTATCTTGGTAAATGTTCCAAGTGTTCTTGAAAAGAGTGTGTATTCTGTTGCTATTGTGTGGAGTGTTCTATAAACATCAATTAGGTTAAGTTGGTTAATGGTATTGTTAAAGTCCTCCACACCCTTACTACTTTTTTGTCTACTTGTCCAATCGTTTATGAAAGAGAGATGGAGAAATCTTTGACTAAGATAGAGGAAGTTTGTGTCTTTCCTGCATTTCTGTCAGATTTGTTTAATCTATTTTGCAGATCTTCATTGGGGGCATAAATATTTAGGATTTTATGTCCCATTGACGAATTGGCCCTCATGTGCTGTCTACACTGATATTAATATAGTCACCAGGCTTTCTTTTGGTTAATGCTAGCAGAGGATATCTGTTTTTCATTTTTTTTAACTTCATGGGGTCTTTGTATTTACAGTGTTTCATATAGGCAGCACAGAGTTGAGGCTTGCTTCTTTATCCAGCCTCAATATATCTGCCTTTAATGATTATTAATGTGGTTAGGCTTGAGTCTGTCATTTTGCTATTTGTTTTCCATTCATCTCATTGTTTTTTTCTTCACCTTTATTTTCTGCTTCCTTTTAGATTTAATCAAGTATTTTTGTTGATTATTCCATTTTATTCCCTGTGTTGGTTATTAGCTGTAACTGTTTTGTCATTTCTTGGGCTTATGCATTTTTAACTTATGGTGTATTTAACTAATCACACTCTGCCTTTAAGTGACACTATACAACCTTTCTTATAGTGTATTAACCGTGCAGTACTATTGTTCTCCTTCATTTACCCTTCCTAACTTTTGTGCTGTTGTTGACATACATTTTAGTTTTATGTATACAATGAACCCCATGCTGCAATGTTATTTTTGTTCATACAGTCAGTCATCTTTCTTTTTCTTTTAAAATAACAGATTTTATTGCATCCGAAGTCACATTTCTTTGTTATGCAATGTGAAGAGCTTGAAATTAGGGATTATGTCCTCTGCTGAGAAGTTTGCAAAAACCACACTGGTTACACATTAAGGAATGAGGGTATACAAACAACTCTCTACAGGTTTTACACAGTGAGAAGCAGATTGAATAGTCAGTCATCTTTAAAAGAGAATAAAATAATAAGAAGAAAGTGTTATGTATTTACCCATATAGGTACCACCTCTGGTGCTCTTTATTGTTTTGTAGAGATCTTTATTTTTCATGTATTATTGTTCTTCACCATTATTTCTTCAGATGTTTTTTTCTGTTCCTCCTCCTCACTTTCTTGATTCTTGCTATATTAGGTTGCTTGAAGTTCCAGAGTTCACTGATGCTTTTTTCATTTTTGGAGGGTTCTTTTTTTTCTCTCTGTATTTCATTTTAGATAAGTTTTATTAGTGTGAATTCCAGTTTATTAATCTTTTCATCTTTAGAAGTTTGATTTGAGTATTTTATATTTTCAATGTCTCTAACTTTTTGAACATATGAGCATCAGTTAAACTCTTTCTTTGTCTTTCTGCTCATTCTAATGTCTTATTCTCAGTCAGTTTTGATTATTCTTATCATGGGTTATCTTTCCCTATGTCTTTACATACCCGTTAACCTTTGATAGAATGACCAACATTGTATATTTTATCTTGTATGGTGGGTATTTTGTATTTATATAAGTTTTCTTAAACTTCTGAGATGCAGTAAGTCACCTGTAAATAATTTGATCTTTTTGGTCTCACTCTTATGATTTGTTACATGAGTTCAGAGCACATCCAGTCTAGGACCAATTATTCTCACTAGTGACGTTTAAGACCTTTCTGTGTACTCTATTCAGTATCCTGTGAATTATTAATTTTTTCAGTCTGGATGGTGGAAATAGGTTCTTTTCTCAGCCATATTTAGACAGTGAGCACTGTTTAATCTTTTCAGATAGCTCTTTGGCCAGCTGTAGGTGGTTTCCTCACACACATGCACTAATGAGTACCTTGCTGAATTCTTGAGAGGAACCATTTGCAGATCTCCCACATTCTTTTTCTGTGCATTTCTTTTCTTTCTGATGTTCTGTCCTAAGAACTCTAGCTGCCTTAGTCTCCAAAGCGCCTTTGCTCTATCTTCTTATTTAGGGAGACTTCTAAACTCTGCCTCTGTTTCTCCTCCCTGCACCATGGCCTGTAAACTCTCCTAAATCAGGAAGCAGGGCCACTAGTATAGCTCACATTGTTTGTTTCCTGCCTTTCAGGGATGTTTGTCCTTCATTGCCTGAATATCCAGTGTCTTACAAGCCATTATTGCATACATTCTGTCCAGGTTGTTAAGATGTTTTCGGTGTGCAGGGTAAAAGTGAGAGTCCGAAGTGAAAGCATCTCTATATATTAATGTTATATTTTATTTACCTTGTTGTATTCTCCTGTTGTTTATAGTTGTTTTTTAGGCAGTCCTCTTCAGTTTTCCTTATTATACAGTCATTTCATTGGCAAATAAGCTGTGTTATTTCTTTTATAAATTTTTAAAATATATTTTATTGATTATGCTATTACAGTTGTCCCAGTTTTTCCCCTTTTGCCTCCCTCTGCCTGGTACCTGCCTTCCTCTAGCAATACCCCCCTCCCCTTAGTTCATATCCATGGGTTGTGCTTAATAAGTTCTTTGGCTACTCCATTTCCTGTACTATTCTTAATCTCCCCCTGTCTATTTTGGACCTACCAATTATGCTTCTTGTTCCTTCCACCTTTTTCCCTATTCTTCCCCTTCCCCCTCCCAGCTGATAACCCTCCATGTGATCTCCATATCTATCATTTTGTTCCTGTTCTGGTTGTTTGCTTAGTTTGTTTCCTTACATTCAGTTGTGGATAGTTGTGAATTTGTTGCCATTTCAATGTTTATAGTTTTGATCTTCTTTTCTTAAATAAGTCTCTTTAATATTTCATGTAATAATGGCTTGGTGATGATGAACTCCTGCAGCTTTACTTGTTTGGGAAACACTTTATCTACCATTCCATTTTAAATGATAGTTTTGCTGGATAGACTAATCTAGGTTGTAGGTCCTTGTTTTTCATCACTTTGAATACTTCTTGCCAGTCCCTTCTTGCCTGCAAAGTTACTTCTGGGAAATCAGCTGACAGTCTTATGGGAACTCCTTTGTAGGTGCCTCTCTGCTTTTCTCTTGATGCTTTTAAGACACTCTCTTTATTTTTAACTTTTGGCATTTTATTTATGTTGTGTCTTGGTGTGGTCCTCTTTGGGTCCAACTTGTTTGGGATTCTCTGTGCTTCCTGGACTTGTATGTCTATTTCCTTTGCCAAGTTTTCTTTCATTATTTTTCCAAATTAGTTTTCAATTTGTTGCTCTCCATCTTCTCCTTCTGGCATCCCTATGATTTGGATGTTGCCATGTTTGGAGATGTCCCAGAGGGTCCTTATACTATCCTCATTTTTTGAATTCTTTTTTCTCCTTGCTGTTCTGGTTGAATGCTTATTTCTTCCCTATGTTCCAAATTGTTGATTTGAATCCTGGCTTCCTCCCCTCCACTGATGGTTTCCCTGTAGAGTTTTCTTTATTTCACTTAGTGTAACGTTCGTTTCTTCCCTTATGTTTTTGCTGTACTCAGTGAGTTCTTTGAGCATCCTGATCACCAGTGCTTTGAACTCTGTGTCTGATAGGTTGGTTATCTCCATTTTGCTTAGTTCTTTTTCTGGAGTTTTGTTCTTTTTTTTTAATTTGGGCCATATTTCTTGTTTCCCCAATTTGGCAACCTCACTGTGTTTGTTTATGTGTATTAGGTGGAACTGCTTTGACTCCCTATCTTAGTAGCATGGCCTATTTTAGAAAAGGCACCTGTAAATTTGTGGGGCAGAGCCTTAGGTAATCACTGGGGCGGGACAACCCACTTCTTTACCTTGTCGCTCTGTGTGAGAGGATGGTTCCGAGAGGGGACAGTGCCCCTCCCTGGCTTCTGGAGGTTTGCCTGGCACTCGCCCAGTTTCCAGTCACTTCAACCACTTCCCATATGTGACTGGCGCCCTTCCAGCTGTTGCCCTGTTGTTAAATCCCAGAGTGGGTGGGTATGCATATGTTCTAAGTCCGTGTGGGCCTTTTAAGCCTAACCTCCAGAAAATCCAACAGTTTCTTGCCCCACCCCAGGCCCCACTGTTTTTTGCAGCCAGAAATTATGGGGATTTATCTTCCTGGCACTGGAACCCTGGGCTGTGTGGTCTGGTCTAGGGCTAGGATCGCCCTTTCCCAAGGTATCCCTTCCAATTTTTATCCACCACACGTGAATGTGGGACTGTCTACCCCATGCATACCCGCGGCTGCTGCCTCTCCTCGCCACACTGCGTCTCCATGCCTCTCTGACCGTGTCCACCCCTACTACCTGTCTGGATGAATGCGGCTTCTTTAAATCCTTGGTTGTCGGACTTCCATACAGCTCGATTTTCTTACAGTTCGGGATGTTATTTCTTTTGAGATCTAGTTCTAATTCTTTCGTGGTTGCATGAGGAGGTGAAGCATGTTTACTTCAAGCTTCCATCTTGACTGGAAGTCCTAAATGCATTTGACTAGGAACTTCTTCCAGGGCTCCATCTTTTGAGATGACCGTCACACCCTGGTGAGGGGTTCTGTGGCTGGGACCTCAGATGCACCGGACTTGCCCAGGCCACCTACCTCTCTGCGCCCTTCACCGGTGCCTGCCCCACTTAATGCCACCATTTCCAGCCTCTTTTATAAAATTTTTATATGAGTTCTTTCTGAATTTCCTTTTACCTATGAATTAAAACTCCTGCAGTGATTTTCTTTTTTTAAACCATATTTCTCTGCCTTTTTCCATTTGTCCCTTTCAGGAACCTAATGTGACATTAAAAAAATTTTAATATCTCTTGTTTTGCAAATGTCCCTTGGTATATAAACTCTTCTTATTTTTTTTATTTAAGATTTTATTTATTTATTTATTTTTAGAGAGAGGGGGAGGGAGGGAAAGAGAGGGAGGGAAACCTCAATGTGTGGTTGCCTGTCACATGCAACCCAGTTTTCTGCAACCCAGGCATGTGCCCTGACTGGGAATTGAACCAGCGACCCTTGGGTTCGCAGGCCGGCACCCAATCCACTGAGCCACACTGGCTGGGGCTAAGCTCCTCTTCTTAATGATATTGAATCATTCATTCTCCTGTGTTCCCAGTTTTCTGCTTCTCCTTGTGTTGTCTTTATGGCCATAGAGGTTTTTTTGTTTGCTTGTTTGACTGATTGATCTTCCATATTTGGTGACATTCTAACATACCTGGTATCTCTCATTCCTTATCTCTTCCAGTAATTTGTGATATAAACCAGGTTTCTGCTTCCAGGATCTTAACATTTCAAACCTGTTGTTACCTCGTTTCATAATACTTTGTTGTTTATGTTTTTTATTGTAATTTTGGAGGGCTTTTAGAAGGTCTTAGAGGTAAAGACATTTGTTTCATCTGCCATGCTTACTGGAAGTCATTAATAACTTTTGTGCTCTTCATCTTGGAATTGTTTCAAATTTGTAAATAATTTATAGTAACATTTCTTTAAAACATAAATGTTAGAAGGTATTACAAATGTTAATTTTTCTCTTTGGAGTTTACTTCTTGAAATCTTATATTGAAAGTCTTGTGTGTAGGGCTCATCATGAGACTGATATGCCAAAATATTAAAACTTGAGAGGTGAGTTTAGCTCATCCTCTGTCTTTGAGAACGCGTTAAGATTATAAATAGGATCTTTTTTTCCTAACTACTTATTGCTGCTATCAAAGAAAACCATGGATTTTTATATGTGATTAAACTTGCCTACATAACTAACCTGTTATTGATTCAAACAGTGTTTTGACTAATTGCTTGGATTCTCTAGGCACACAATCATAATATCTTATACATAGTAGAAGTTTTATCATACTGGTGAGGACAATGTAGGGTTCTATAGTAGTAATAAAATAGCTGAATGTAAATTTCTACCAAAAGCAGTATAAGTGATCCATTTAAACTAAGCTTCATTTAAAGCAAATAGCCTTGGGTAGTCTTTTTTTAAGTATACTTCATCGAAAGCTGTCCACTAAAATTAGACATATATATATATATGATACCCACTACTTTATGATAACAAAACATTGGAGAGTTTCTCAGATTTTAAGTTGACTTCTCTTCCAACGGCTTATGACCACTATGTTTTCTCTGAACTTTTGAAAAATATCTGTATATGGTAATGTCAGCACATACCTGACATTTCCATGGCCTGGCTTGGCAACGGATTTCAGTTTCCTAAAGTTTCTGTTAACTTTATTTTACAAATCAGTTCTTCTTTGGTCAGAATATTGTTCACAGTAACAGTCCTTTGTTATCACTTCTTTTCTGTCCTCTTTAGAAATCTATTAGCAAAACAAAATGATTTAGGGGTTGCCTAACCTTTACAAGGAATTCAAGGGTAATTAAACATTTTTGTGCTCATTTTGATTGTGCTTTACAAAACCAGTTCTCCTTCCCTAGGAAAATAGTGAAACATGCCTGGAAAGACATAAAACACCTTGTTTAACCCAGCATTAGTTATTAAGAAACCATAAACACCTTAAACAACTGACAATAAGGGATTGTCTGAGTTATATATACCTGTATGATGGTATAATATTTGGCCATTAAAAATAATTTTCTTAAAAACATAAGTAAAAGTGAGAAAATGTACATATTATAGAAGGTGGAGAAAAATAGGACTCATCACTGTGTATATGTATGTTCCCTTTTATATAAATGCTACACACATCCAGAGATAAATGTTATAAGGAAAGGTTGCATGTTAAAGAACTTAGTTTTTTTCATTTTTCTTTCTAATTTTTCTGCCATGAATTTATATTAACATAAACTAATATCCATAAAGTGATTAATAAAGATAATTTAGTGAAAAGACAGTTCCTAGAGACAGAGCGACTTGAATTCTAGTCCTGCCTTTGTTACTAGCTTTATGACCCTAGCATCTCATAGCATATTGGTTTCATCATTTGTAAATGAGTCTTGTAGGGTACAATTATATATAAAGTGTTTCACAAATATGAGGAATTATTGGCACTTTTGTTTACAGATGAGTGGCCTATTTGGCAGGTGATCTAGTTCATACATTTGGGCAATTAAAGAAAGGAGCAACTAAACAGCATTGGTATTTGTAATGCAGTAATGGGTGATGTAACCATGTCTGTCAGTTCTAACCTTGAGACCTTGAAGTATCATTTGTTTCCAGGTTATGCCAAGGCCTTAAAGAAAACTGGAGCTGAACAAAGAACATCCTGAAAAGGCTATATTGTAAACTTTTTATGAGCCTGTTCTTTGTGAAATGATGAGGTTCTAGTGGAAGGGAGTAATCATACACAAAAGTTGTTGCATAGACACCTGTATGTTTGAAAATAGTATTATTTGTCAGCTTATATGGTATGTTCATTGATAATATCACTCCAAATAGATGTATTTCCTCAGTGAGTTGAGAAGGGAGGGCAAAATGTAGGCCAGTCAGCTATGACAGTCAGTTCTAAACACTTTTGCACCTGTGATTGCCTTTTTTTCCTGTTTGCCAATAAGGACACTGGGGAGAGTAAAATTCTGATTTTTATCCTGTTTGTTTAATGCTTATCATTCTGCTTACTATCTTTTAGTGACTATTCTGTTTCCAGCTGTCTAAACATTCTCTCATACATTCCTGTCAGAAATGTGACTTGAGCTCAGGTTCAAGAATTGTTGTGTCCACTCCCTCATTGTTTATTACTTCCTCAGCATACTTTCAGTTAAGATTTGACATGATTGAACCAGCTACTATTTTTATGTTTCAAGTCTAAATCCTTTGAGGAGTACTTCTTATTAAGTAGTGGGATCATCTCCTGATACCCCAAAGTTTGTTATTACTTAATCTTATGAGACAGTGAATTTGAAAAGGAGACATTAATAAACTCACATTTTCATCCTTTGAGAAAAACCTTTGTATAAACTCAATTGTAAGAGCTACTGTTTATTTTCTGAATATTTGTATGTGAACATTTTCATCTGAGAATACAGCATCAAAATTTCCTGTGGAGTTTGATTCTGATGATACTTTTAAATGCAGTGTGTAAAAGAATTCCTTTATGTAACTGTAATTTAAGTATCAAATAAGGGATTTCATGTGTAACCAGTGTCTAATTGACTATCTTGACAGCCTCTTTGTGAAAAATTTAGTAAAAAAAAAACTTGACCAGGCTTACCATGAGTTACCATTACCATCTCAGCGGTGGTCACATGAAGCTTAGTTTTGAAGAAGTACTTACTGCATCAGAAAAATGATCCTTGGAATTTCCCAAAAGTTTTACTGTTAATACTTTTTTAAAAATCAGAATTTAATAGAATTCCAGTTATACTGTAAACTCAGAGAAATGAGTCCACTTAAGTAACCAAGGAGGCCTTACCACCTAAACTCATATTCTCCTTCCGAATGTTTTGTGTTTATTATTTTCTGCTAGAAGAAGGAATTTTCTTATAGGCTTTTTAAAAGGGGGACACCTTTAATTTTTATATGAAAATTGGACAATAAAATTTGTTTTGGTAAGCTGTACATTTGTAGATGCAGATGAAGGTCTTGGAAAATATTAAGAGTGACTTATCCAGAGAACCGTCTACAATATTTCACCCTTTAGGCCATCCAGATTAGTCACGATAATGCTATGGACGTTCTTGGTTATTATGTAATTTTAAATTACGTTTTGTGTATGTGTAAAGCATTTGAGAAAATCAGACACATTAAGAGTTGCTTTTTCCAGTTTTAAGCAGCAAAATACCTGCTTACTTATCTAAGTAATAGATCTATTTGCTTGTAAAAGCTGTTTTGTCATCTGTGAACTCTGTGTGACTGACTGGTACCTTTGATTTGAGAAGTCAGTATGAACATAAAGAGTTTAATCCTTATTGAAAACCTATAGTTTTACTTAAATTTTGTGAAAATATGCAGCTGTTATAGCTTTCTACAACTTACCACGCCTAATGAGCAGCTAATAATAATGAATGACAGACCTCAAAGAGGATAAGATTATTTGCTATTAATTTACAGAGTGGAGTCACTTTGTCTCAGAAGAGCTGGTTGTTGAACTGATGATGCAGGCTGTATAAATCATTATATTATTTTATAACCCAAGCACAGACACCTGTTTCCTTATTTTGAAACTGATTGACGCTCATTTTAGAAAAATGTACTAATTCAAGAAAGCAGTCTCTTGAGAGACAGTAAGAAGATTTTGAAAAAAACTTCAGGGTTTCATTTTAACCTGATAAAACTCCTCAGTTCTACCAAGATTATACCTTTCTGCTACCCAAGTAGCTTAAACCAAGGCTGGTTACATGCTAACATGCATTTCACTAGATTAGCAGGTCTCATGCTTTTGGGTCTCATGCTCTGTAATCTCCCAAATTATTGAAGATCCTCAAGGAGTTTTGTTTATGTAGTTTTATCTACTCGTTTATGTATTAGAAATTAGAACTAGAAAATTTAAAGCTATGTATTCATTTAAAAATAACAATAAACTACTGCATATTAAATAGCTATTTTAATGAAAATAACTATTTTTCAAAACGAAAAACAGGGAAAAGAGTAGTATTGATTTATATTTTTTAAATATCATTGATACTGGCTTAATAAAAGACAGCTGGATGCTATATCTGCTTCCGCTTTCAAGCTCTTGTAGTTTTGTTTTGTTTTGTTTTGTTTTGTTTTGGTTAAAGTATATGAAGGGAATCAGGTCCCACAAATATGTTGCTGGAAGGAGGAGGAATATTTTAATAACCTTTTCAGATAATTGTGGAAACCCTTATTTGAATACCACACCAAAATTTAATTAGTAGCCATTTCTTAAAGGTTAGTTGCAGTGTGGAATCTGTAAACACATTAGTGTATTTTTCATACTCTGTTACATTAATAACTGTGTAATCTTGAGCAATTTAATCACTCAGTGCCTCAGTTTCCTTATCTATAAAAGGTAGAATATTAGTACTTTTACCTGCTACTAACTACCCTTGGAAAGTTTACATAAATAAATGTACAAAGTGCTCAGAATAGCATCTGGCATATAATTCAGTGAAGTAAGTGTTAGTATTATGATTATGACCCCCTTGGTTCCAACCTTAGTTTCTATCATCATATCTATAAAACTTTCTTTCTCCGTCTGTATCAGATTTTTCCAAAACCTGTCTCTCCTTTCATTGCCTCATTGACTCAGTCTAAAAAGACATTAAAAAAGTGAGATTTGGATGATTTACTACATTTGGAGAGAAGCAGTCACATTCACAACTTCTCTGCAGAATGAGAAATTCTACCAGAACAACAGGTTTTAAATAGAGCAAAAAGGCACTTTGGCACAGATTGCTGCTGTATTGGGGAGCTCACTTCTATTTCCGTTCTATCTCTTGAACAACACTGCCAATGGTATCTTTTCCTTCAAGATGCTTTGTAAAAAAAAAAGACTTTGCTTTCTAGAGCATTTTAAGATTCACAGCAAAATTGAGCAGAAAGTACAAAGAGTTTTCATATACTTCCTATTCCCAAAACAGCTTACCATACTCTCAGTATTCCTTACCACAGTGATACATTTGTTACAGTCGATAGATTAATCTACATTGATTTGATACATCCTTATCACCAAAAGCCCATAATTTACATTAAAATTCACTCTTGGTGTAGTATCCACTGTTAGCAGTATCATACAGAATAGTTTCATTGCCCTAAAAATTGTATGTTCTGTCTGTTCTCCGCAACACCCCTAACTGCAGGCAACCACTAGTATTTCTACTTTCTCCATAGTTTTACATTTTTCACAATGTCATATAGTTGAACTCATACCATAAGTAGCCCTTTTGAATTGGTGTTTTTCACTTAGTAATATGCATTTAAGTTTTCTCTGTGCCTTCTCATTGCTTGATAGTTCATTTCTTTTTGGCACTGCGTGGATGTTCTACAGTTTATTTTTCCATTCATCTACTGAAGGACATCTTGATTGCTATAACTATTCATGAGTAGGTTTTTGTGTGAACATATGTTTTCTATTCCTTTAGGTTGAAAACGAAGGAGCACAATTGCGGTAGCATAAGAGTATGTGGTTAGTTTTGTAAGAAACTGCCACACTGTCTTCCATAGTGACTGTACTGTTTTGCATTCCTACTAGCAATGAATGATAGTTCCTGTTGCTTTACATCCTTGACAGCATTTAACTTTGTCAGTGTTTTGTATTTCAGCCATTATCATAGGTGTGTAGTGGCATCTTACTGTTTTTATTTTCAGTTTCCTAATGACTTATGATGTTGAGCATCTATTCATATGTTTATTGCTTTCTGTATATCTTTTTTGGTGAGGTGTCTGTTGAGATCTTTTACCCTTTTTAAAATTGGGTTGTTCATTTTCTTATTATTGAGTTTTAAGAATTCTTTGTATATTTTAGATGACAGTACATTATAAGATATGTCTTTTGCAGATATTTTCTCCCAGTCCTTGGCTTGTTTTCTTATTTTCTTGACAGTTTCTTTCACAGAGCAGAAGTTTATAATTTTAATGAAGTCTAGCTTATCAATTATTTATTTCATGGTTCATGTTTTTGGTGTCATATCTAATAAGTCATTCAAACCCAGAGTCATCTAGATTTCCCCCTGTTTATCTACTAGAAGTTTTATAGTTTTGTATTTTACATTTTGGTGTATGGTATATTTTGAGTTAATTTTTTTGAAGGGTGTAAGGTAGGTCTGTGTCTAGATGTGTTAATATGTTAGTGTATGTAGATATCCAGTTGGTCCAGCACCATTTGTTGAAAAGACTATCTTTTCTCCACTGTGTAGTCTTTGCTTCTTTGTTAAGTTTGGTATATTTCTGGGCTTCCTGTAACTTTATAGTAAGTCTTGAAGTTAGGTAGTGCCACTATTCTGACTTTGTCCTTTTCCTTTGATTCGTGTTGGCCATTGTGGGTCTTTTGCTTCTCCCTATAAACTTTAAAATCAGTTTGTCAATACCCGCAAAATAACTTCCCTGGGATTTTGATTTGGGATTTCTTTTGAGAATATTGAATCTTTCTACCCATGAACATGGAATCTCTCTTTCTCTCTTTAGTTCTTCTTTGATATCTTTCATCAGAGTTCTGTAGTTTTCCTCATAGATCTTTTATGTATTTTGTTAGATTTCTTTTTTATTTTGGGGGGTGCTAATGTATTTCATTTCAGTTTGGGAAGCACTGATGTAAATTGTATTGCATTTTTAATTTGAAATAACACTTGTTCATTGTTGGTATATAGGAAAGCAGTTGACTTTTATATATTATCCTCATGAATTGAAACCTTGCTATAATTGCTTATTACTTTCATGTCGATTACATTTTGTTGATCTTTTTGGATTTTCTAGACAATCATGTCATCTGAGAACAAAGATAGTTATGTTTTTTTCTTCTCAAAGAAAATTTTATATTAAAATTTTTTTTCTAATTATATTAGCTAGGACTTCCAGCACAATTCTGAAAAGGTGTGATGAGAGAGGACATCATTGCCTTGTTCCTAATCTTAGTGAGAAAACTTGTGGTTTCTTACTGCTAAGTATGATGTTAGTTGTAGGGGTTTTTTTAGGGTAAATTTTTCTATCAAGTTAAGGAAACTCCCCTGTATTTTTGTTTGCTGAAAGTTTTTGTCATGAATAGGTGTTGACTTTTTGGAAAGGTTTTCTGCAGCCATTGATATAATCATGTGATTTGAGGGGTTAGCTTCTTGATGTGATTCGTTGATTTTCTCATGTTGAATCACCCTTGCATAACTAGAATAAATCCTAATTGGTCATAGTGCATAGTTCTTGGATTTGATTTGCTGATATTTTGTTGAAGATTTTTGCATCTACGTTCATGAGGAATATTGGTCTTTTTTTTTTTTTTGCAATTTATTTTTCTGGTTTAGGTATTTAGGGTAGGTAAGACTGGCTTCATAGAATGAGTTAGGAAGTATTTCCCTTGCTTCTGTCCTCTGGAAGAGATTGTGGAGAGTGGTCTAATTTCTTCCTCAGATGTTTGGTGGAGTCACTAGTGAACCCATTTGGGCCTGATACTTTCTGTTTTAGAAGGTTATAAATTATTGAGTCAATTTCTTTAATAGATATTGGCTTATTCAACCCTGGTCAGTGTGGCTCAGCTGGTCGAAGCCTTGTCCTATAAACCGAAAAGGCGGCGCTTTGATTCCCAGTCAGGGCACATACCTAGGTTGCTGCCGATTTGGTCCCTGGTTGGGGGCGTGTACTAGAGACAACTGATTGCTGTTTCTCTTCCACATCGATGTTTCTCTCCATCTTCCTTCTTCTCTTCCCTTCTCTAAAATCTGTGAGCATGTCCTCGGTGAGGATAAAAGAAAACATTTTGGCTCATTCATATTGCCTGCTTCTTCTTTTGTAAGTTTTATCAGATTTTTCTTTCAAGAAACTGGTCCATTTCATCTGGGTTATTGAATTTGTATGCATGGAGTTGTGCATATTATTCCTTTATTATTTTTTTAAATACACATGGGATCATTTCTAATAGTAGTAATTTGTGTCTACTCTTTTTTTTTCAGTTATCCTGGCTAGTGGCCAGTCAACTTTACTGATTTTTTTGAAGAACCAGCTATAGATTTGATTGATTTTTCTCTGTTGCATTTCTGTTGTTAGTTTCATGAATTTCTGCTCTAATTAAAAATATATATATATATATTTTGCTTACTTGGATTTAATTTGCTTTTTTTCTGGTTTTCTAAGGTAGAATCTTAGGTTTATTTATTGATTTTAGATCAATTTTCTCTTTTAATATATACATTCACTGCTATAAATTTTCCTCTAAGTAGTGCTTTTGCTCAACCCACAATTGGATAAGTTGCATTTTTATTTTCATTTATTGAAAATGTTTAAAAAATTTTTTGAGATTGTGCTTTTACCCATGTGTTATTTAGAAGTGTGTTGTTTAATTTCCAAGTATTTTGGGATTTTTCAGCTATGTTTCTGTTTCTGGTTTCTAGTTTAATTCCAGTGTGGCTGGAGGTTATATATTGCATAATTTCTATTCTTTTAAATTTGCTGACGTATATTTTATAGCCCAGAATGTGGTCTGTCTTGATGAGCAAGGTATCTTTTTCATTGTACTGAATTTTAAGTTAAGGAATTTAAAAATAATTATGTTTTCCATCAGTGATAGAGACAACACTTTATCTTCAGCTTACTTTTCTGATCTCTTCCAGTGGGAGAAAGTCCCACTGGAAGTTTTGGTGCTGGGTTCCTATGTATGCTGACCTACGACTCAGAACGAATGGTGTCTGGAAAATCTAGGCTATTCTCATAAAATACACATGCATGTTAGAGTGTTTTATGTTATTAATCTGTACATGATTTATTTTTTATATTGGCTGAGGTAACATGTCAAATCAGCTGGAAATTTTTAAAAATTGGGGGATACTTAACATTTCTGAGATTGTAAATAATAAATTTTCATTATAGTACTTTTAAAATGTGACAATTTTTTTTTATCCCATTTAGTTTTGTCAGCCCAGTGGGTGGCAGCTGTCCAGAGAGAGGAAGCAGCCAACGTTTTTTGTGGTGGTCCTGACAGATATTGACTCAGATCGACATTACTGCTCGTGCCTAACCTTCTATGAAGCAGAAATCAATCTTCAGGTACAACAAATTTTCTAGCCAAAGTATAGTAAAAATGACAACATTTAGGAATTTTTTATGCCATATTTGTTTTTGTTAGAACTGCCAGCTTGAGTTTAGTGAGCTAGTTTAAAACGAATAAGTTACTATACTCTTGATAAGAGCAAGAACAACAGTTACATCCAAATTTATTGTTCTCTTTTAAAATAAAAATCATAATCTGAATTCTCCTAAGAATAGCGTATCTGTGAATTTATTTAAGGTTTGTATCCTGTCATGGCGAATCTGTAATTTTCCCTGTCAGTCCTTCTCCTGAGTGGGTCTTTCACAGAACATAGAGTATTTAAATGGATGTTTATAGATCACTTATCACAATTCTTGATATCATTTTTGAAGCACCTAAGTAAATGCCAACTCATTACTGTTAGCTGCAGTAATAGCCAGATGATGGGACTGAAATTCATAGGCTACAGCTATAGAAATTAAAAATACTGAATTTTTCACCTTATTAGTTGGGATTCCTAGTTTCAGACAACTGGATGTACTTTCTCTGATTTATGTAAGAAAGAATTTATGACAATGTATTATTGGCAGCTTATGCAATTTCATGGGTGAAGAGTAAGCTGGAAACTAATTCTGGGTACTAGGAACTGCCCAGTACCATTTGGCACTTATGATGTTGGGCACTAGACAATATAATGTTCATAATAGTCGGTGCCCTAAAAAATCCAGTCTCTTATGTGCAGACAAATGTTTAAGTTGTTGACCTCTTTAAATCTTGTATGGGTTTATGATTCTTGAGAAAGTCAGATTGCATGCAAATCCCACTCTCCTGTAAAGGAATCAAGAAAACCTTTTTCTTGTTGTTATTTGTTTGTTTTGCTTTCAAGGCTCTATAATACAAGAAAGAAACTATAAAGGAGTTCGGAGGATGTTGCATTATTTGCTATATTTTGTGCTACATACAGATGAATGAGTATTACCGCCAGGGAAAAGGATTGGCTTGCTTTCTGAAATGGCCTCACAAAGGAGCATTTGTTGTTTTGGTTACTTTAATTAAATTCCAGTATCTGAATTTTCTAGATGTAGAAATCTGATTTTAAGTACAAGGAGAGACGAATCACTTTTCATGACAAAGATTCACATTATTCAAGTTTATAAGACTGATGTATTAAAACCAGCATACTAGTTTATTAATTTACAGTGATAAGTTAAAAGGTTAGAAAGAACAAAATGTATTTTATCTCCATTATCAGCACATTCTCTTCTTGTCAGATTTTTATGAGAAGCCATATCAAAATCAGAAGCATTTTGATTGTGGAGTCAAACTAAGGAGTAATATCAAATATTTAATGCCTGTCAGACTAACATAGTCCATTGTTTATATTTGAAATCAGGCGTTATGTTGTCAATGAGGATAGATAACTTAGAAACCTATGACTATAGTCATCTTTGTCCTGAATACCAATTGGGTGGATATTGCCAACAAATATCTAATCAAATTCCTATTTTGATCAATCCAGACTAAATAAGGAAGAGTGTTCTCTAGTCAAGTTTCTTTCTCTCTTTTAGGTGACCTTTCATATTTATGTTGATCTTTAGAATTCAAGTCAGTGCTAAGAAGCAGCATTGTCTTTTATTTCTATATTTTTGAGGGTATCTCTTCACAGCTTTCTAGAATTGTTTAATGAGCCCCAGCCAGTGTGGCTCAGTTGGTTGGAGCATTATCCATAATCAAAAAGTTGTGTTTCAGTTCCCTGTCAGGGTACATACTTAGGTTTTGGGTTCGATCCCCAGTCCGCTCTTGTATGAGAGGCAACCAATCAATGTTTCTCTCTCACGTTGATGTTTCTTTCTCTCTTTTCTTCCCTGCCTTCCTCTCTCTCTAAAAGCAATAAAAAAATGTCCTTGGGTGAGGGTAAAAATAAGTAAGTAAGCAAATAAAATGTTTAGAATTGTCTAATGAAATTAACTGAGATTATTTAGGTTGTCCTCCCTCTCTCCTTCACTACCACACCTTCCAAAATAAACTGATATAAAAGTAATACTCTAAGACAGTTGTCAGGGGGGAGGGTGTCCAGTCCAAGATGATGACATAGGAAGCTCCTGAACTCACTCCCTTCCATGGTCACATTGAATCTCCAGCTACACATGAAATAATTCCCACTGAAAGAAATTCAGAAATTCCTGAGCAAGCACTACACATTGAGCAAATGAGAAAATACCCACAGTGAAGTGAGTAGAAAAGGCTAAGACAAAGTCTCATCATAAACCCCACTCCTGGAACAAGTGACAAGCAATCAGGAAGGAACTTAAAACTTACACCTTCCCTTAGGCATGAAGCGTTTGGACCAAATATCTAACCCCCAAATGTTAAGAACCCACTTGAGGGATTCCCCCTCCCGCAACTCTTAGCTCTAGAAGTCAGTGGGAGTTGTGTTCGTGAGACCCACCAGAATATAGAAAATAAAGGAAGAGTTCATAATAGATTCAAAAGATTTGCTGTGGCTATCCCCCTAGGGCTCAGCATGAATGGGAGCAGGGAAAAATGCCCATCTTCCAGTCTTTCAAGGATAGAGTCCTATTTTCATACTTTAAAAGCTGCTGCCTGCAGTTGAGGTTTCTAATTTAGCTTACACCTAGAGGTTGATTCTGATTCTCCCTGGAGACAAAGGAGGCTGGCAGATACTGTCTTATCATTCTCTCTCCAGTTTACTGTAGTTTTATTGGTTTCTCTTTGGAAAGAGCTTGTACACACATCTGGTGCCCTAGATTTTGCATCTGCCATCTAAAGGAAACACTCTTTTAATCCCCTGTTTCGAATGGCAAGCAGGGCTGGAGCTCTCCCACAGGACTGAAGCAAACAAAGAAATTTCTTAACTAGATATTTCCTCCACTACTCAGTGCAGAGGGAGCAGACAGAAGCATCCATGTCCAAGTAGTTTACTGAGAGAAATACCCATCCTCTAATCTTTCCTGGATAGAGTCCTATTTGCATATATTAAAAGCTGCTGCCTGTGGGCCTATCTTCTAATCAGCATGAATCTAGGTGCTGACTGTGATCCTCCCCCTTGCAGCACTGACAGGTCTTGGCACACCCTCAGCTACAGGGAGCACTAAAATAACGTAGGCTGCTAGGGCCATCACAGAGCCAACAAAAAGTTAGGACAAGGTTGCATGATAAAGTTTATCTCCTACAGTAGGTCCCTCCTTGAAGACTAGGAGTGGTGGTTATTTTATCTACTGCATAGGAACAAACACAGAGAGTCCAAGAAAATGAAGAAACATAGTAATATGTCCAAACGAAAGAATATGATAAAACCTCAGAAAAATACCTTAATGAAATGGGAATACCAGATTTAAAACACCAGATAAAGGATTGACATTAATGGTCATAAAGATTCTGACTGAACTCAGAAGAAGAATGGATGAACGAAGTGAGAATTTCAGCAAAGAAATAGAAAGTGGAAGTCATAAAGCTGAAGAATAAAAAATTAAATGGAAAAAAAACAATACAGGGGTTCAACATCAGTCTAGATGAAGCACAAGAAAGGATCAGTAAACCCGCGGACAAGGCAGTGGAAATCACCCAATCAAAATAGCAAAAACAAAAGAATAAAAAGAATGACAATAGGTTAAGGGTCTTACAGGATAACATCAAGCTAATATTTACATCATAGGAACCCCAGAAAGTGAAGGGGAAAAAAAGAGACAGAAAACGTATTTGCAGAAATAATGACTGAAAACTTCCCTACCTTGGGGAAGAAAACAAACATCCAGATCCACAAAGCTTCATGAGTTCCAAATAAAATGAATCCAAAGGGACCAACACCAAGATATATTTAATTAAAATGTCAAAAGTTAAAGAAAGGAGAGAACTTTAAAAGCAGCAAGATAAAAACAATTTGTGTGTGTAAGGGAACCTTTATAAGACTATAAGCAGATTTTTCAAGAAAAACTTTGCGGGCCAGAAGGGAGTGGCAAGATATATTTAAAGTGCTAACAGACAAAAAGTGACAACCAAAAGTACTCCAACCAGAAACCTGTCCTTTAGAATTGAAGGAGAGATAACAAGTTTTTCAGACAAGCAAAAGCTAAAGGAATTCATTACCAGTATACTGGCTTTACAAGAAGCATAAAAGGGACTTCTTTAAGCTGAAATCAAAGGGTGCTAATTAGTAACAGGAAAACATATTAAAGTATAAATCTCACTTGTAAAGGTAAATATATAGTAAAATTTAGAACAAGCTAATGCTGTAATGATGGGGATTAATCACTTATAAAGGTACTATGAAGATTAAAAGACAAACAGAAAAATAACTACAATTATAATAATTTGTTAATAGATATACAAGATAAACGGATTTAAATTTTGACATTAAAAACAAAATGGGGTAATGTAGAGCTTTATAATATACTGATGTTCAAACTTTAGTTTTTATCAATTTAAAATAGACTCCCACAAATATGAATTATTTTATGTCCACCCTCATGGTAACCACAAACAACAGATAATAAGCAAACTATGGATACTCATCCATAAAATCATTAAATCAAAGAGAGCAAGAGAGGAAGAAAGGAACAAAAGAATTTTTAAAATATCCAGGAAGCAATGAACTAAATGGCAGTAGCAAGTACATACCCATCAATAATTACTCTAAATGTAAATGGACTAAATTCTCCACTCCAAACACATAGAATGGTAAATGGATTTAAAAAAATAGGACCAAACTATATGCTACCTACTAGAGACACTTCAGCTTTAAGGACACACAGAAACTGAAAGTGAAGGGACCAAAAAAAAGATATTCCATACAATTGGAAACCAAAAGAAAGCTAGGTAGCTAAGACAAAGTAGGCTATAAGCCAAAACTGTAAGAAGAATCACCGAAGGTCATTGTATAATGATAAAGTCGCCAACTCAGTTGAAAGGCTATAGAAAGTGTAAATGTTTATCCACTAAGCAATCGTTATCAAAATTCCAATGGTATTTTTAGTAAAATTAGAACATAGAATCATAAAGTTCGTATGGAACCACAAAAGACCCCAAATAGTCAAAGTAATTT
This sequence comes from Mormoops blainvillei, assembly GCA_004026545.1. Lineage (NCBI taxonomy): Eukaryota > Metazoa > Chordata > Mammalia > Chiroptera > Mormoopidae > Mormoops > Mormoops blainvillei. Next base: position 33,290 of record PVJD01003675.1, on the reverse strand, counting down.
TAAGAAAATATAGTAAAGTTGGAATCATCACACTTCCTGATTTCAACATATATTATAAAATTGTAGTAATCAAAACAGTATGGTATTGGCATAAAAACAGACACATAGATCAGTGGAACAGACTATAGAGCCCAGAAATAAACACATGTTTGTATAGTCAACTAATTTGGACAAAGGAACCAAGAATATAGAATGGTAAAAGAATAGTCCATTCAATAAGTGGTGTTGGAACTGGATAGCAACATGCAAAAGAATGAAATTGAACTCCCATCTTACACCTTATACAACAGCAAGTTCAAAATGGATTGAAGACTTGAATGTAGGATATGAAACTGATTAACTGCTCAATGAAATGTGGGAGGTAAGCTCCTTGATGAAGGCCTTGACAATGAATTTTTACATTTGACACCAAAAGCAATTACAATAAAAGCAAAATTTAGTGGAAATGCAAGAATTGGTAAAGCTTCTGCATAGCAAAATCAAAAGGAACCTAAGAATGGGAGCAAATATTTGCAAATCATATATCTGATAAGGTGTTAATATCTAAAATAAAGAACTCATACAACAATAACAGAAAATCCAGTTAAAAATGGGCAAAGGCCTTGAATAGACATTTTTCCAAAGAAGAATGTAAATGGCAACAGGTACATGAAAAGGAGTTCGACATAGCAGTGAAGTGCAAATCAAGACTACAGTGAGATCAAATATCTTCTAGAATAGTTGTCATCGAAAAGACAAGAGATAAGTATTGGTGAGCCTGTGGAGAAAAGGGAACACTCATGCACTGTCGGTGAAAATGTAAATTGGTACAACCTCTGTGGAAGACAGTATGGATGCTCCTCAAAAATTTACAAATAGAACTACTGTAAGATTCAGTAAGCTCACTTCTGATAATTTATCAAAAGGAAATGAAAACAAGGTATCATAGTGCTATCTGTACTCCCATGTTCATTGCAGCATTATGCACAGTAGCCAAGGCATGGAAACAAGCTAAGTGTCTATCAAAAGTTGAATGGATTAAGATGTCACACACACAGACACACTGAGGATTATTCAACCACAACAAAGAAGGAAATCCTGATGTTTATGATAACACGGATGAACCTTGAGGGCATTATGCTAAGTGAAATAAGCCAGACGGGGAAAGACAAATTGTGCCTGACATTATCTATGTGTGGACTCTTAGGAAAAAAAGGCAAACTCAGAAATAGAGAATAGAAGAATCGTGGTTTCATGGGCTGAGGGTTTGGGGAAATAGGGAGAGGTTGGTAAAAGGGTAGAAACTTTCAGCCATAACATGAATAAGCCTGAGGATCTATAGTAAAATATGGTGACTCTAGTTGATAACACTGTATTGTGTAATTGAAGTTTACTAAGAAAGTAGATTATAAATGTTCTTATCAAAAAGAAAACATAAATATGTGAGTACCCATGTTCACCTGTTTTTAATACTTTACCCCATTTCTTTATTATCATAAATAATATTCTCTGTTATTTTTAATAGCTCCCTTCCTACATGCCTCAGTCCCTCTTTCTCTTTACACACATTTTCTTTCCTGAAAAATTGAGAGAAATGTGTGTTCATCATCTTCCCTTGCCGTAAAGTCTTTGGTGATATTTCATAGGAATAAGTGTGATCTCTTACATAAATATAGTATAGTTATCAATCTTAGGAAATTTAACATCAACATTATATTTTTATCTAATCCACCATCCATATTTCATTTTTGTCATTTGATCTAATTATATTCTTTATTGCCCTTCTTTTTGTCCCCTAGTCATGATGCAGGTTAAAAATCATGTATGCATTTAATATTATTCTCTTTCATCTCTTTTCATCTGGAAGAGATCAGCATTTCTTTGCGTAATGACATTGACATTTGTGATAATGCAGGTCCCCGTGCCCCTTTTTAATAGAATGCTTACTGCTTTCTGATGTCTCTCGTCCTTAGGTTCAGGTTATACATCAACAATTGGAATACTGCCAACATTTGGAATACTAAGCATGTTCCTTATGAGGATCCTTCTAAGGGAACAAATCTGGAAATAATACAATATCTATATGCCTCCTATTGATGATGTTAATTTTGGGTACCTGGTCAAGGGATTGTCAGATACCTCCATTGTATGGTCGCTATTCTTTTGTTACAACTAATAGGCAAGATACTTTAAGAAGGCATTGTAAAACCGTGCAAATATTGTCTTACTCATTTATCATGCCCCCTTGGATTTAGCATTTAGTTATGATTCTTACCTGTGCCAGTTTTTATGATGGTTGCAAAATGATGATTTTTCCGGTCCATAAACCCTCTACCTTTCCCAGTCAGTAGTTGACATTTTATTATAAGCAGAGAGCAGTGCCACCTTGTCTGCCTGAGATATAGACTCATGTGTTCCAATTTCTTTTTTCTTCAGTACTATGTAATAAATGGCTTTCCTTGTGTTAATGCACAAATTATCCTGGATTTGAACAACTACTCAGATTTGTTTCTATATTCTTTTGACAAGGCCCCATAATTTTTCTAAAAAAAACTTTTTTTACTTTCTGTTATGACAAGCTGATCCAGGATCACCTTAATTCTTTCCTTCATCAGCCTTGAAATCAGCCATCTCTCCAAGGAGCCCTGGTGCATCTGAATACGAAATATTAGAAACTATGATCTGGGTTCTGTGTATTTGAAATCAGTGTTTAAAAAATTATTGTTCTTAGCTCACATATTTTCTCTTTTGCCATTTAAGTTTATCAAATATATAATTTGCTTAGTTTTATAGTCAATTAATAGATGGTTAGAATCTGCTTTTAGGAGCTTTCCCAAGTTTCTAAAAATATAAATAAGTTATAAAAATTCTGGCTCCTGTGTGATTTTGATTAGGTAGTAGGTACTAACCAGAATTGTATGACAACTTTTCTGTGCTCAGGACAGAAAGTTACTGAATTTTGGAATTGGTACAAACAGGGAGGTAGAATTTGGAAAAAAAATTAATACCCAAATGATATTCCTTTATAGGTCATTAGTAATGTTCCTATTTTCAGTGTGAACAGTCAACTCTGTTGTTTGCTAAAAAATGTGTTTTTCTTTTATTTTTGGATCACATCATCAGTTCAAAAATAGATATTTTTTAATTCTCATTTGGTGTGAATTACTTCATACCAAATATACTCTGACACATTATTTGGAAGCCTTAATGGAGGAGGGACTCAGGGACACACAAACTCTCCAAAGTATAATTGTGCAACTTTAAAAATGTTGACTTTTATCTCTTCAAGATACAGTATACTGTCAAAAATTGCAAGTAAACCTTTGGTATAAAGCTTTTGGTAATACTTTTCCAAAATTACTCAACTAGGCAATGCGATTGTAAATTTTGTTTAAGTAATCAGTAAATTATGATAGATGTGAGATTGCTTCTTATGCCGTATTTTTTAAAAAATTATTAAACTTGTCTAAATTTTTATTTAGTTGTATCATTTTAAAGTTTTTAAATGAGTTTTGAAGAGTGTTTATGAACCAGTAATGATAGAATTTGCAGTAAAGACATTCGGTATGTTAGGAAACAAAGTACCATCAAAGAAAGGGGAGAATGAATGAGGATACTTTGGAAGTGTAAATGAAAATAAAGAGGGAGATACAGAGCAGGCATAAGATATCTTTCTTCATCTCAATTCACTTAAAATCTAGCTTGGGAGGTAAAACCAAAACTTAAGTAGAAAGATATTCCTAAGCACCATATGTTAGAACAAGTTCAATGAAAAGAGTTAATAATTGAAGGTGGGTAGCTGGAATGACTCTTATAGAGCTTAAAGACTCAGTGGACATTTAAAACCCAAGAGCTAAGACTTAGACTGAGAAAGAAAAATGGGCAATTCAGGCAAAAAGCTTATGGATAGGTAAAAAGATTTGTGCTTATGATACATGGAAGGTTTATCATGTTCCAGGAACTGTGCTAAAGTTTTACTATACTTTATTTTATTCCATTTTATTTAATTCATGTGTAGTTTATTTTATTTTCTTCTCACAAGAACACCAATTAGTATGTTTTAACATTCTCATTATTTTTATTTTATTTATTTATTATACAAGTTTTTAGAATTAAATTAATAGAGTGACATTCGTTTATAATATTATATTAGTTTCAAGTGTACAATTCTATAATACATCATCTGTATATTGCATTGTGTGCTCACCACCCATAGTCTAGTTTCCCTCTGTCACCATATATTTTACCCCTTACCCTCTATATCCTACTGCTTCCACCCCATTCCCTTCTGATAACCTTCATATGAGGAGGGGCCCCAAAATCCAGAATTATCTTCTGGAGAGCTTGCCCCTTGTAGTACAGCATTTGTGTATGATGGGGACCCCTCAAAAAATTGAATTATCTTCTGGAAGGCGGGCCCGTTGTAGTATAGGCTCCCCCTGCTAGGTGAGTGTTCTCCTGCCAGGAGGATGGGTTCTAGGAACTCATCTGCCTCAGTGTACCAGCTGCCGTTGTTGTGAGAGGCTGCACTTGGCTTTAGTGAATTTTTTTGAGGGCTCTTTCAAGGTGTTTGCCCATTTCCTGATGGTTGATTTACAAGCGCACCTGCACACACCGTGCTGAATATTCAGCAGTTTTTGACCAAAAAATGGTATAACCCCCATGCCCCACCCTCCCTAGTCACCCAGTCTCATCCTGAGTAACTTCTTTTTGTTTCCCTGGATGAAAAGAGTCCTCAAAGGGAAATGTTTTGCTAATGTGGAAGAGGTGAAACAAAAAAACAGCAGAGGCACTAAAAGGCATCAAAAATCCATGAGTTTAAAAACTGTTTTAAACAGTGTAAAAAATGTCTCGATAGGTGTATTGCATCAGATAGAGAACACTTTGAAGGTGACTGAAGTTTAAACATGTAAGAATAAATACACAACTTTTTACAAATAGGTTCAATGGGGGGGGCGGTCCTCTCTCATACTGTTGTCTCTGAGTTTCTTAGTATTCTTTGTTCATTTGTTGCTTTCAGTTTTGTTTCTCACATATGAGTAAAGCCATATGGCTCTAGTCCTTTCCTATCTGATGTATTTCACTTAGCATAGTACTCTCATATGGCTGAATAGTATTCTGTTGTGTGTACCACATCTTTATCCAGCTATTGGTCAAAGGACACTTAGGTTGTTCTTATGCCTTGGCTGCCATGATTAATGCTGCAGTGAACATAGGGGTACATGTGTCTTATGACATAAATGTTTTCAAATATTGGGGGTAGGTACCCAGAAGGGGTATTGCTGGGTCACATATTAGCTCTATTAACATTCCCATTTTATAGATGAGGCTAAAAGACTTACCCAGGGACATTTAGGTACTAAATCAGCTTGACTGTGTCTGCCTCCAAAGACCAAATACTGAAAGAAGGCTGAAAAATTATATTATTGTGTTATTGGTTCAAGAATGTGTCAAGGGTAAGACTGTAATTGGTCTTATTTATTATTTATTATCAATATCTGACAATGAAAACATTACATATCATTGGAATCTGTACATTTTAATAAATCTTATTTAAAGTTGCGCTTTGGGAGAAAAAATAAATTTAAATGCTCAAATAAAATACAGTAATTCCAAATGATTGAGCAATTTGCCTGGAAAAATGAAGTAATAAAAATAGATTTCTAAGCTGATGGGAATACTTGGAGCATAGAGGAAATCACATAACAAAACATTTGATAGATTTTTTCTGAAGAACAACCCAGTCATTTTTTCTTTGTTTTTCTCTATTCCCTTTACCCCACACCCCAGTTATCAAACTGTTCTATGCTCATTGTAGAAAATTTAGAATGTATTGGGAGAAGAATGTATTGGGAGAGAAGAGAAAAGAACAGTTTGATCTATTTTCTTTCAATAATAAAGGTTTTTTAAACTATGTCTATAGATATAATTAATGTATACAATACTAATCGACCATGAGGATATAATATACTTAATTCCCTGATGGACATTTATTTCCCCTTTTGTCAGTATTACAAATAACACTATGATGAATATCTTTTTGGAAAAATATTGATTACCTCAAGGAAGGTTTTGTTAATGATAATCTACTTAACTGAATTAGAAATTATACATAGAGAAGTGTGGAGCTATATTCTAATATAATCAGCATTATAGTTGATAGTATTCTAGAGACTAGTCCTTATACCTATTCAACAGAGAGTCAGGTGAAAATCAGCATAAGTAACATAAGTCAGACAGAGGTAAAAAAAATTAGGGGATTTATATATTCTGAGTTTATTATGTAGTTTGGTAATTTGCAACATATACAAATATACACATGGGTTTCTTCTTATAGTACGAATGGTGAAGATATGCTTTTTACAAAAGGGTTATGTATCTGTCTTCTCTTCCTTTTCAAATGAGAATTTCCTGATGGACAGAATGCTGAATCCTAACAGTCCCTTTGACATTTTCACAGATGCATTTTGCAGGGAAAACTTTCACTGAATTAACTATGGTTAGTTAATATTATCTGCTAAAAATTATGTGAGACATTAAGAGAACAAATGCCATACCATATGATTTCACTCATACATGGAATATAATGAACAAACTGAACAAACAAGCAAAATAGAGACAGACTCATGGATAAGAGAGCAGGCTGACAGCTCTGGGTTGGGGTTACGAGGTGGAGGGATCCAGCAAAAAAAAAGAAAGGATTCATGTGGTGATTGAGTGGGGCGGGGGTAGGTGCAGGTGGAAGAAGGTATAAGGGGGATAAATGGTAATGGGGAAAAAATAGAATAAAAAGTAAAATTATGAAAATATTTTTTAAAGATTTTACTCAAATTTAAAAAATAATAAACAAATTTCGAGAATAGGTTCCCAAAGTCCTTCAACATTAAGTGCTTTTTCTTAAACTTTAACAACAATTTTATACCAGGAAGGGCTGCAATAAGAACTGTGTATTGTTATTACTATTTTATTTAAACACAAGAAAAATTAATAAATCCAAATATACTTAAAGAAAAAAAGTCTGAACATCTTTTTATATTTACAATTTGACTTCTCATATGTAATCTCTTCTAAACAGTTTCTTTGAACTAATACCTATTTCTTGTAAATTTTATATGTAAGAATACCAGAGAGTGGAAAGAGAACTAGCCTAGGTTAGAAGACTTGACTTGTTAATCGCCATTGCACCTGTAATGAGCTATATGACTTAGGCAAGTCATTTCATTCCTCTGGCATGAGATTGCTCATTTGTAAAATTAAGTAGGTACTTCTAATATATTATTATTATTATATTATTATTATTAATTATATCATGTTAACTATATCTGATTGGAAAATATGTATTTTAATTTTATTTACTTTAACTATACGTTAAAATTTCCACCCAAATTATGATCCACAGAATACTATTCCTAGTCATCTAACCAAGGCATATTTTGTATGTAGAGGGATGTGCCTTGCTAGAATTATTGCTTGTTAGTTGTTTATAACCAAAAGTTTTATTTCTTTATGAAATGTTTTAATATGCCATGTTACATGATCATTAAACAAGGTTTCGACATGTATTCTTTAGAAAAAAAATTAAAACACTGAAATATTAACCTTTGTGCCTAGCATAAAACTTTTCCATCAGGGATTTCAGGGAAGGATATTTTATTTAACGAATGAATTGGTAAACTTGAGCTCTGTGATCTTATAACTCACCAAATGATGATGATGTAATTGTTTAGTCTACAAAATGGTTTAGTGTTTTTTATTCCTAACTTTTCGCAGGTTTTAACAAACAATGGAAAAGAATATTCAAATGAGTCTACTGATTATGGTGGTTCACAAAATAATGTTCCTGAATTTATGAGAACCTAATGTTGAGATGATTAACCTTGTTAGAAAACACATAGGCAATTTATCTACTGTTTCTTCACCTCACACAAATGTTTGACTTACTATCTCTTTTTCTTCAGAGAAAGATTAGCTTAATAACATTTGTCATAATTTTGACACCTTAAGTCAGTCCTTGATTTTCTTAATTTTAGAAGATACACCAAAGAATTCTTGAGTGCTTTCTAACAGTTGAAACGAATCGATTATTTGTTGGGTATAGATGATGATCAGGAACATACCTCTGTGCCAGTGACCATATTCTTCAGTTTACAATGATGAATTCATTAATTTTGATTTATTCCCGTGATATTAATGGGGGGGATGTTTTAAAGAAGATATGCATTTAAGAATTATTGAAATAAAATATACCAGAGATTAAAACTTTCAACAAATTACCATTGTCATATTTCTTGTTTATAAAATACATTGCAAATTAATCTATTTTATCAACTAATAATATCAACAGAGGCAAGGAATTTTACTTAAATATGCCTAGCATAAAATTTTAGTGTTTAGTTTATCATAGTTTAAAAAGATACATAAGGACTAAAATTATGAAAACGAAACAGGCAGGGTAGATATACAGGGTCCGGCACAAATACTCCCCTTTTTATTACAAAATCTTCTATTACAAAGCCATAAGCATGTAATTCTGTAACATAACAGTATCACACTCAAGCACACCATATGACATTTTAGGTGAAATGTTCAAACTGAAACTATAAATTATTACACCCATATTATTACCCTACCAGTCACACTCAGGCAGGCCTGACCTCTGCTGGACCCTGCGTACTACAGCCCAGCCTTGGCAGCCTCACCTTTGGGAGGGCTTGGACTTGCCTTAGTGTTGGATTCTCCTTTTCTCTTTTCCGCTCCCTTTCCCTCTGACTGTTCTGTTTATCCTTTAAGTCCTAGCTCACTACTGTGGGCCTCATCCCTTCTCAGAGTTTCTCAAACACTTTAGATAAGAATTTCAAAATGTTACAACATTGTTTTGTACTGGTTAATGTTATTTCACCTGTGTTGGTTTTAGCACTTAAACTAGATTATAAATTTCCTGACACAAGGGACTGTACCAATCCTTCTGCGACACCCACTATGTAACCAACTATGTAGTCAATGTTTAATAAATAAACACATACTGATACATTTGTTTGCTTTTTATAACTTTAAACTTTTTGTTAAAAAGATAATACAAATGTAAACATTTTAGAAAATTATTTTTCTCTGTATATGTGTATAGTATTTTTATGTGCTGTATATCAACTATAATGCCACGACCCAAAGACAGCTCCTGTCCTTTTGGAGTATAACCTTCCAGACCTTTGCATATCCAAATCTGAGAAATTCTGCGGCAAAGAAATCTTTTTAACTTGGCTTTACGTTATTGTTTCCAAAATTCTTTGGTTAGTAGACCATTTGCTAAGTAATATCTATTTGCTTCCAGTAAAAAAAACACTTTGGCCCTAGCTGGTGTGCCTCAGTTGGTTGGAGTGTCCAAAAGGTTGTGGGTTCAATTCCTGGTCAGGGCACATGCCTGAGTTGCAGGTTTGGTCCCACTTGGGACATGTGCGAGTGGCAACCAGTGTTTTTCTCTCACATCAGTGTTTCTCTCCCTCTCTCTCTTCTTCACTTCTCCTCTCTCTCTAAAAATCAGTAAGCATGTCCTAGAGTAAGAGAAAAAAAAAGTTAAAAAAGCACTTTGGAAAATGCTGCCTTACAAATATATTTTTTAAAACTTGTGGACTTTGTGCCACTTAAAAATAGGAAGCTTTCTGGGTAAATATATAGTAGCCCTACAATTGAAGTTGTCCTACTTTCAAAATGCCATAGAGCCGAGGAGCTCTTGAAGGGGAAAATATTAGGGGTTTTTATTTTTATTTTTTGCTAGAGGTAACCTAGATTCTGAATTGAAGACTAGTGGCCTAATTTGTATAAAGTCTTGTTATCCTAAAATATGTATTTCTCACATAGTCATTATTTTCCAGATGGATGCAGGATAGACGAGGTTTTATCATGTGGACGTGTAACAGATTAACAGATTATTTGGCAAGAAATAAAGATGCTTCTCAGAGGGAATTGTAGACCTTACAGAATTTTGGAACTACTTAGACTCCTTCATTTTTTCTTTTTTAAGTATATTTTATTGATTATGCTATTACAATTGTCTCATTTCTTTCTCTCCTTTATTCCCCTCTGCCCTGCGACCCCCTGCCCACCAGCATTCCCCCACTTAGTTCATGTCCATGGGTCATACATATAAGTTCTTGGCTTCTCCATTTCCTATACCGTTCCTAACCTCCCTCTGTCTATTTTGTACGTACCATTTATGCTTCTTAGTCCCTGTACCTTTTCCCCCATTCTCCCCCAACCCCTCCCTGCTGATAACCCTCCATGTGATCTCCATTTCTGTGGTTTAGTTGTTTGCTTAGTTTGTTTCTGTTTTTAGGTTCAGTTGTTGATAGTTGTGAGTTTGTTGTCATTTTACTGTTCATAGTTTTGATCTTTTTCTTAGATAAGTCCCTTTAACATTTCCTATCAGACTCCTTTATTTTTAATATTGAAAAATGTTTAAGTCCTTAAATTGCTTTACTAAAGCAACTCCGTGTAATTGTACATTGTAACAAATTATATTTCAAAAAGGAAATGTGGAACGGAAAGTTTTTTATTTGCATAATTCTTTTATCCTCCTTTTTAAACTTAGTGTTTCAAGATATTTTGTAGGAAGGTTTTAGTGTGAAATTGTATTACTGAAAATGAACTTAGCACAGAGAAGATATTGAATGCATCAAGTCTTTTCCGGGTAGGAATCAAGTATTAGGAGTGCAACAAAGATGACATTGAAGTGCTCAGCCTGAGTGATAGGATAAACTTCGCAAAGATTGTACCCATCTACTGTATGATGACATCCCATAAAATCAATAATCTAGTAATTATTAGCACGTTTGTCTCAGGTTATGCCAAAGGACAGTAACCTTTTGGAGGCAAATTGATATGATGGGCACTAACCGATCCCATATCATTGAAGCAGAGATACTATGAACTATAAGAATATAAACTACACAGAAGTTGGGGATCCCACTAGCAGACATAGTCCATAGAAATAATAAGTAGGGAAAAACCTGTAAATGGGCAATTTGTGGCATGTGCTTATGATATATAGGAGAGGTAAGGTGATCTTGCGGTCACTGTGAGACTATTCAGTAGTATTTAAAGTAAATTTGTATCTTTTAGGGGACCTGCTTAAACCAAGTAATAATCTTAGGTTAGAAGAATGCTTGCAAATATTGTTCAGTGAGATAAAATATATGGAAATGTTTTATACAATAAAATATTACATTTTAGGGCATTATTATAACATCTATTACATTCATCACCTATTTTTAATTTCCTGCTTATTAAGTTTTTTCAGATGTTTTCAGTATGTGAAAAATCTCTCAAAGATTTTTTGTGTAAAACACAAACCAAATAAATCTAGCATAATCTAGGGAAGAGGCAATACTCCCTTACATGATAAATTATTAATAGAAAAATTTTATCAAAAGCACCACGTTACTGTCTCCTAGAATGAACCTTATTTTAACCAACAGCTTTTGGGTTTAAAAATTTTTTTAGTTATAGCTGTACATTTTGCTTTGAAAAAAAGAATATGAATTTCTAAACTTAAGACATTCTTTTAGGAGAGCTATTAGAATTTAGAATGATGACATCTTATGATTTATAGCACATTTACAAAATAAATGTCAACATGTATAATGAAAAGTGATTTGAATACTTATTTAAATCATATTAGACCTTTTTTCTTTCTTGTTAATAACTATTCCATTTAGCGAATGTTTACTTAAAGAACTAAATTAAGCTTTAAGAAACGACCAATGCAATCTATTTTGTGTTTTGGTTAAAGCAGGTTACTGGTCATTTATTTGAAACAGTTATCTACTTGCTCAAGCTGACTTCTAATGGTACTCTAGGGCATTTATCATAATCTCATAAAAATGTGGATAGCTTTATCTCTTTCAGGAATTTCAGTCATTCTTTTGTCATTTCAAATTTATTAGTAATCCGCAAAGAATATGATTCATTAGGTGTGGAAGTCTTTGGTAAATTCATATTCATCACGTTTTTATTATTTCTAAGGATTCCAGAAACCAAACAATCTAATTTTAGCATTTGCCTTGTAACAAATGAAAACCTTTCAAGAGCATGTGGACCATGTCACACATACAAAAAGTAAATGGATAGTTCCCTTTGGATATGTGCATTTTATAGATATCTAATAACTTGGTTATCTTTCATTGTACTAAAAACTATGCAGGCTCCAAAGGAAATAGAAAATATAACTCTGGCTTTCATGAATAGGGGAAGGAGACTTCCCTTGGTAAAATACCCAGAAAATTATTCAAAGAAAATTCATTTGTGCATGTATGCAGTGAATAAATAGTATCAACTATGTGCCCCCAGCTCTTGTTTTAGGAAGTTGGAAATTGGAAGAAACCAGACAGAAATCCTCATCTTCATGGAGCAAAAACACAAGATAAATATGGGTTTATCTTGGGTAATATGTTGTATGGTAATAAATGCCACGAAGAAAAATAAAGCAAGAAAAGGGGATAGTTACTATAAGGACCTTGCAGTTTCAAGGAGGGTGCCAGCAAAGGCTTTACGGAAGTCCCTTAAATGAAGACCTAATGGAGGTCATTAGGATATCTGGGGAACGAGTATTTCAGGCAAAGGAATAACAAACAAATGCTTAAGACCCTTAGCTGGGTGAATGCCCAGCATGTGTAAGGAGCAGCAGGGAAGCAAAGTAGGGCTAAAGAGGAATAGAGGAGACTGAGGGGCCTGTGGAAAATAACTCAGACAAGCAATGATGGTGGCTCACAGCACTGTGGGAGCAGTAGAGATGGTAAGAGATCAGGATATACTGACATTTTGGATATGGGATATGAAAGAAGGGGAATCAGGATTTTTTATATGCCAAATAGAAGAATAGGATTTCCACTAACGCAGGGAATTCTGCAGGAGGAGTGGGATTTGGGGAGAAAGATCGGAGCTATGTTTTAGACATATTTGAGATACCTGTTAACCGTTTTTTGATCTGTATAATGTGTACTTTTTTGTCCAAGTTTCTGAGGGAAAGATAAGGGTGCTCATTATGCATGGGTGTAGTGATTACACGCCATGTATATAAAAATGGGTCTAATAATTGCATGTATAATGAGCACCCAAATGTGCCCAGCAAAAAACAGTGGTCATCCAAGTAAAGAATTCAAGTTGGATATGGCATTTTGTGGCATTTTGGGGAGAGGTTTGGCAGGAGGAATAAGTATGAGCAGGTGTAATATGTGGGTAAACTGTACTAGGAATTGAGAGTAAGAGAAAAATCAGTAAAGGAAAGGCCTTAGAAAGGGAGATAAATTTTAAGGTGACCTTTGATTATTGGAAAGGAAAGAAAAGAGAATTCTACTTAGGGAAGATGTCCTAACGTATTACAATGTCATCTAGAAATAAATATGAATGCTTTACTACCTTGCATTATTTTTACTTAAAACTTTTATAGTGCATCATATTGCATTATGGAACAGTTAGGTGCATAGGAAATGTTTGTTAACTAATAAGAATAATATCATTCAAAATTTATTTAATTAACAAGTATTTAATGAAGTATTTCAATTAAGTATTGAAATGGGTGGTTTTTATTCTAGATATTTTTTATTATGCTAAAATATATGCAACAAAAGATTTGCCATTTTAGCCAGCTTTAAGTGTACAGTTCAGTGGCATTAAATGCATTCTGCAAGTTAGTTTCGTGTATAAAAACATTCTTTTCAAAAAATCAACATTGTTGCCTAGGGGCAAAAGGAATTTAGAGCTGATTGGGCTTTACTCCTAAGAACATCAAAGAGCCTGCAAGCCTTAGAATTCTAAAAGAATATCACTTTTGTCTGAAAGATTTGGACAAGCAGAAAAACAAAAATGAAAATTAGTGCCTGACTTCTAAAACAGATTTTTCTTTTCTTGAAAACTGACTTTCCATTTAAATGGATATCATTTTTAGTTTGGGGGCTGCTATTTGAAATAACTCGAATGTGTCTAATTTACCTTTGATTACTGGTACCTCACATAGAAACCAAATGCTCAGATAACGTTGTGGTACGTATCCAAAGCTTAAGGAGCTTTTCAAAGATGAAATGAGTATGCCCTGCTTTATAATTTAGATGCTTTTCAAAGTATGCTTTTTGTTATTAGTTTGAGTTTTGTAAATTATATTATAAATTATATAATGCAGTTAATGTTGGATTTTGTAAATTTTTTGAAAGTGTGATTGTCTATCTTTTGTGAGTTATAAACCTAAGAAATTCTGTCTGTGTTGATTACAGTGCCTCTTTTTCTAGGGAACAAAGAAGGAAGAGATTGAAGGTGAAGTAGAAGTTACTGGTTTAATTCAGCCTGCAGAAGTGTTTGCTCCCAAAAGCCTGGTGCTGGTATCCAGATTAGATTACCCAGAAATTTTTAGGGTAAAGAACTCTTTGTTGTTATTTTATATATATAATGACAAAATTTTAATTTAGCTATAAATACATTTAAGCTTTGAAAGAAGAGGGCTTATTATTTTGTTTTTATTTCAGTTGCTACCATTGGTAATAGTATGTTGACTATGGTCCAGAATCACAGATCTGCTATGGAAAGTATAAACCATACCTAAAAATTTCCAAAGGATTTGCAAAATTAATAAATAATTCCTGGCAAACTTTTCCATATCGTTGAGACATGCAGTTTTTTAAAAATTGGTGTCAATATTTCCATGACAATGAGGTGATTCCTAGCAAATAATAATTTTTCAAAATTAGAATATTTAATAAACTGAAAGATTCATAAAGATTGCATTTTGTCTTCCTTTTTCCACCTACTTTCTTCTGAGCTTAAAATGTTAATCATGTCTTGTCCCTATTTTATGATCTTTTGTAATAATTCTCATAAAGTTAAATTTTTGTAGAATGAATATTCTTTTTTTTTTTTTTTTTTGGTGACCTGTATGAGGATGAGTATTCTTCATTTATAAGAATCACAAAACAAAATGAAATTTCTAAATGTTTCTTTTGAGACCAAAAGAAACCAGTTTTAAACCCAACAAATTTGCTAGAGTGTTTTTCTCAGCACAAATACCTGTTTTACAAATTATGGGTTTCTGCTTTTTATAAGCTCATCTCAAAAGCTCATTTAGAGCTTCTGGTTCTGGAGGAAAATTTAATAAACTTAATAACATTTGCTGCTTAAAATTTATTCCATGTCACTGTACAATATACTCTACTGGGTTCAAAGAGAAATTTTCCTAGGAGCAGATGTCACCACAATTTTTTTTTTAGTGCTTACTTTTTCCATGAAATAACTACATGCGTCTTCCCTTTGCAGGCTTGCCTGGGTTTGATCTACACTGTATATGTGGACAGTCTGAATGTCTCTTTGGAAAGTCTTATTGCAAACCTGTGTGCGTGCCTTGTCCCAGCAGCTGGAGGGTCTCAGGTAAATAGAATAAAAAGGGGGATGAAGAGGGCCTGTTCATCTTATCCTCTTGTCCAGTTAATTAAATTTGTGAAGAAAAGGGAAAAAAAGAATTCTTTAAATATTTTTGTTTTTAAGAGGATCTTAGTTAAGCAATGTCCCTATGGTCTGCCTTCTAGAGACCCAAGATTCCATTCTTTTCTTAGGTCATGAGGTTAATTTTAACACAGGGTTCACCTTTCACATAGCATAATTAGAAGTCATATTTTGTGTAACTTGAACTCCAGTTTACATTTTCTTGTAATACACTTTTTAAAGTCAAACTGTTAAAATGTATTCCTTGTACCCCTCTTACTCCTCTGTGTAGTTATGCCTCATTTAACGACCAGAAATTTTTGAGTGGAAAAAAAAATAGGAAATAACATTAAGAAAACTCTCAGAAAAGTTTTGTGTAACCTTGTAATTATTTCTGAATAGATCCATAAATTTATTTATTTCCCTGTATAACAGTAATTATATGTGGTCTTAAAACTCTTGTGTGTTATATGTAATCTTTAATAGAGTAGCTTACATTTAAAATTTGATAGAAGAGGGTTTATTTTTCTTATTTTAGTTTGCTACCTTTAATAATAGGAATGTTGATCATGTTCCAAAATCACAGATCTTTGGAAAGTGTAATCTGTACCTGAAAATTTCCCAAGGATTTTGCCATAGATTGAGCCTCAAATGAAGTTAAACTCTTCTACTAAAATAAAACACTCTCAAAGTGGTTGTGTTTTTCATCTTCTGTATGTCTTAAGATTTTCAAATTTGTCTCTGAAGTAGAAAAATAAAAACCTCAGCTCTATGACTTAATGTTTCTAAGGCACGGTACTTAAAAAATAAAAAGACTCTTTTCCTTAAGCCCTAGAATTGATTAGTTGATCACTTATTTTGCTTATTCTTATACAATGTTGGTGAAAAGAATAGTCTTCTAAAAATTACATGATTGACCCTCAATCTGGCAAAGATTATTTACAATGAAATTGCCATCCTTTTTCCTTGCCCCTTGCCTTTTTAAATGCCTTCTGTGTATCCCAGTGTCTTTTTTGTTTTAAGTTTTTATCCCCTCTTTTGCCTCCTGCGCTCTCCTCCCTCACTTTCCTACCTCTGCTCCAAGGGAAGAATTTGAAATGTGAGTTTGATCACAATTGGAACTAAGCTTTAAGCAATGGAATTGTTTTATGGGCCATTATTTTAATGGGATTTTTATTAACTTTATTTTATTTACATTTTAATTTTTAAAAACTTTATTTTTGGCTACCAGAAATTTAAAACTTATTGTACATACATGGTTCATATTATATTTCTTTTATTTTTCCCAGTTTTATTGAACTATTGGCATTTAAATGTTGACTTTTAACATTTTATTGTTTTTCACTTAAGTATGATTGTCAGTGATTTTGTATTTCATTGTTATCAAATTTTCAACTTTCAACTAAGGAATTTTCTTGTACCATATTTAGTTAGGCACAAAGTAACTTGAATGTTTTGGGTTACATTGTTGCCCTTTGCATCTGTTGATTGGATCTTAATATGGTCATCACCTGCTCTAAATATTAGTATCAAAGAGTTTTTTTTTATCTTAAGAAAATGTCTGAAAAGAAATCATGTATGTGTTTGTGCGTGTGTTTGTGTTTTCCCCATGCTGCAGAAGCTGTTCTCCTTGGGTGCAGGAGATAGGCAGCTGATCCAGACTCCTTTGCATGACAGCCTTCCTGTCACAGGCACTAGTGTGGCTCTCCTGTTCCAGCAGTTGGGTATGTCTTTTCTCCTATTTTCAATGTCCTCTTGTGCAAGCCCACAAAACAAAATTTACTTTAAGCTCATATCGACCTGACATGAATCTAGAAAATAAAAAGCAGACCATTAAGTAATTGATGTATAAAATATATAATTACATAGGTAGTATTCTTTTTTTTTTCTTTCTTTTAAATCTTTAACCCGGGCTTCCTTTGCTCTGGAGTCACTTAGACTTTTCAATAGTAGACGTATTTTCTTTGTGCTTTAAAAGATGAATAGGTAGTATATCTTGCTTTTCCTTAGATGAATTACTTCGTAGAAATTTTGTCTGAGAAAACTAAAAGTCCCGTCCTTCTCATCTCACTAATGACTAGGATGAAGAATTGGTGGGGAAGACTAGAAAGTGCTCCCTGAACATTGGACAGCTTGTACTTGATTTAAGGAGTAATATAACTTAATAGTGACATTCTGCTTCTCCATAGAGTTCTTAGTTCCTTGCACAAATTTTGCTCCTGCCTCAGCTCTGTAACTTACCACTTCTTTTTCATTGGTGGCTCCATCCTTACTCCTTTGCGGCTATTTCAGTCAGTCAAATGTAGAAAGCCTTAGAAGAGACTGAATGTAAGTAGCGTTTTCAGTATCCAAATAAAGATGAATTATAATGTCAATCCTGGAGAAATAGTTCTTCCCCATTATATCCACCTCCCTTCAACGGTTAAAACTCTAAATGCTCTTCCTCTCTTCCTGAAAGTCCCTACTCATTGAGTCATCGCAAATAAGTCCTAATTTAATTAAAGCTATTTTTTAATGTGTAAAATAGGTTATATCTGGTGGTACTTATTCCTCTATAGAATATCTTGCTAGCTGACTCCTCCCTCCACTCACTTTTGGAAGTAATTTTAGGGGGCCATGAACTGCCCACAGCCTGTCCATGGTCCCTGCCTACCACTGACTTAACTGATTTTAGCCGAGCACTGTTCAACTGCATTTTTTTACTTTTAAAAGGGGCTATACTCCTCAGTAGCTCAAGGGGTTGGCCAGCCTACAGCCTGTGGGCCACATTCAGTCCAGGATGGCTATGAATACGGCCTAACACAAAATCGTAAATTTACGTAAAACTTTTTTTTTGCTCATCAGTTTTCATTAGTGTTTGTGTAATGTGTGGCCCAAGACAACTGTTCTCCCAGTGTGGCCAGAGATGCCAAAGGGTTGGACACCCCTGCAGCTCAGTCAAAGCAAAGACTTACCTTGAAGAGGAATAGAAGGATGCGACACAAATAATTTCACATTTTCAAATGATACCATTTCTCTTATACTTAATGAGTACCTTATAAACCTCTCATGCTTTTGAGTTTTACAGCGATGTAGGGGGAGGAGAGGGAATGTTACTGGCATTTAATGCCAAGGACCAGGGGTAGTAAACATTTCCCTACATAACATACTTGTATATGCACTCAAAGAATTTTACCTCAAATACCAGTAGTCCTCTAACTGAGAAAAACTGATATAAAGTATAAATTTATAAAACCTGACCTCTCTTCCAGTAACGGTGGCCTATGTAATTCAGAATAACCCTCTTAACACTAACTGCTTGAAAAGCTGTAGAAATGTAAACAACATCTGCCTGGAAGCATCAGAGATAATTAAAGAATTACCAAACCATGATCTAATGAAAGCGTAAAACCTAGAGAAGTAAGCCAGATATTTGGACCAGGTTTTCCCAGAGCACCTGTATTTTGGGAGAACTAACTTAAGAGATGATCAGCATTATTGATATCCCATGGGGAAGAGGAAAGTTTGAGTTCAAGGTTTACCAATGGAGACTCCTTTATTAAGCCCTCATGCTTTGAGTTGGCATCATAAAGGACAAACCTGGTAGGAGTAGGTAAATTGTAAGTCAGCAGTCCCCCCGAGGAACTGATGTACAGCTGGATGTCATTTCAGTTCCTTGAAATGAGTTAAAGTGATTCTTGATGCTGTTGTCTCTAGCCATATAGAAGAAATAAAAGTAAATTTTCTCTGGAACAAGATAACTGTATTCTAGGCCTCAAGTATGCCTATAAATTTAAATATACATATGAGGTCTGTCCAGAAAAAGTCCAGCCATTGTTAATATAACGAGAATGATTTGTACAACATTGAGGTAACCTGGCAGCCAAGGAGAGTAGACTGGAATGTGCATTTGTGAACAATGATGACTTCACTGTACTAATCAGTGGGGATGGTAGATGCTGTTGAGTGAGCATGTGTACTGTGTGGCTATCACATTCAAAATGATTGCGTGAGTAGAGCAATGAATCTGCATCAGATTTTGTGTTGAGCTTGAACATTCCTCATGGAAACTATTCAGATGATTTAGAAGGCCGCAGCTGTGAGCAACTGGTGATTGGCAGCTTCATCATGACAGCACACTTGCTCATGCGTCACATCTTGTGCAGAGTTTTTTGATGAAACATCAGAGTACCAGGTGCCTTAGCTCTCCTGTAGCCCAGATTTGATGGCCTGCGACTTCTGGCTTTTCCCAAAACTAAAATCACCTTTGAAAGGGAAGAGATTTCAGACTGTTAATGAGATTCAAGAAAATACAGTGGAGCAGCTGATGGTGATTGGAAGAACTCTCTGAGGTCCCAAGGTGCTTACTTTTAAGGATACTAAGGCATCATAGTCCTATGTCCAGTATCTTCTTCAATAAATGTCTCTATTTTTCATATTACATAGCTGTATATTTTCTGGACAGACCTCGATATACATATATACATGTATGCATAACCAGTACCCAGAGAAAAATAACCAGAAACATGAGGACTAAACCTGTATGAGTGAAATACAAAAGAACCATGGACAACATAAAAGACTCATTCTATCCAGAAAGTAGTTACCAAATTTAGATATTAAAATAACTATGCTTAAAATAGTGAAGAAGATAGCCCTGGCCGGGTGGCTCAGTTGATTAGAGGGTTGTCCTGTACACCAAAGGATGCAGTTCAGTCCCCAGTTGGGGCACATGCTTAAGTTGCAGGTTCAATCCCTGGTCAGGGCACATATGGGAGACCGTCGATTGATGCTTATCCCCCCTCCCCCGTCCCCGTTCCTCTTTCTCTAAAGAAAAAATCAATAAATATATTCTCGGGTAAGTGTTAAAAAAATAGTGAAGGAGATAAACAGTCAAGAATAAGAATTTGGAGAGTAACATTAGCAAAATTGCAGAATAGGAAGTCCCAGTCCTTGTTCTCATACAGAAACATTGATTTAATAATCATATACAGACCAAAATACCTTTATGAGAATTCCAGAATTCCAGTTAAGAAGCCGTAGTAGCCCAGATGATCACAAAGCCAAGATCAGCCATCTTGAAATGAGTGAGAAGAACAATATCGCTTTACCAGGTCAGCCACTCCCCCAAGCCAGCACAGCTCAATGCTATGAGAGAACACCCCAGCTTGAAGCTTCTCCTGTCAGGAGGAGAAGGGGAAGAGTGGAATGTTTGTCCAGTGTTGTGACTTTACAGAGGACTACCCTGCCCAATGGACTAGTTTCTGCCCCGCCTCATTTAGACTACTGACAGAATTGGCATAGCTTGGACACCTCAGGGCCAGTAGTGACAAAAAGTATTGAGGGTGGCTTGCTGCAACCATTACCACTTGGAATAATTGAGAGAAGGTGCACAACTCGAGGCCTGGCCCTGAAGAAGGAGGAAAAGGAGCTTTAGCCTTCCAGCTTTTCAGAGGGCTGCCTGAATACTACAAAGAGATAGAAAAATTGGAACTTCCATTTACTGCTAATGGGAATGGGAATGGGAAAGCTATCTTGGAACACAGTTTGACTTTTTAAAAAAGTTAAATAAACCAAATAATCTAGTCATTCCATTCCTAGGCATTTACCTAAGGAAAATAATAGCATTGAGCATAGAAATATTTATAAGTGAATGTTCATACTCTTATTTTTAACTATAGTAAAAAACTAGGAATAAGTGCAGTGCCCATCAGTGGTAATGGATAATGGAGAAGGTAATGGATAAATGGTGTGTGGCATATTCATGCAATGGAAGACTACTAAGCAGTATAAAGTAATGAGTTATTGATATGTGCTGTAGCATGTATTAATCTGAAAATAATTATGTTTAATGAAAAAAGCCAGATCAAAAAATGCATATTGCATGATTTGGTTTCTAGAGAGTTCTAGAAGATACATTCTAATCTGTGGTGACAGAAACTGATCACTGGTTGCCTTGGGAGTGGGAAGAGAGGGATTACCAAGGGACACAAGGAAACTGGGTTGTTAGTGTTCATTATCTTAATTGTGATGATGGTTTTGCAGGTATATACATATGTCAGATATATCAAATTCTACAAGAAAATTGAAAATATGCCCACATAAAACCTTGTGTGTGAATGTTTATAGCAGCATTACCCATATTAACCAAAAAATGGACAGCACTCAAATATCTGTCAAGTCATGACTGGGTAAACAAATTGTGGTATATCCACACCGTGGTATTATTCATTAAGGAATGAGTGTTGATACATGCTACAACATGGACGAGTCCTGAAAACAAATGCTAAGTGAAAGACGCCAGACACAAAAGGATGTGTATTGTATGATCCCATTTTTATAAAATGTCTAAATAGGCAAATCCAAAGACACAGAAAGTAGATTAGTGGTTACCATGAGCTAGGGGGAAAGGGGCAATGGAAAGTGATTGCTAATATTATGGCGCTTCTCTTTAGTCATGAAATTGTTTTGGAGTTAGAAACTGGTGATAGTTTTATATGTGACTACATTAAAAACTCCTGACTTGTATACTTTAAAAGGGTGAATATTATTGTTTGTGAATTATATCTCAATAAAGAAAAGCTGTTAGGGCCTTGTCAGAAGAACTCAAAAACCATCTTGAAGAGGATAGCAACTGATCTAAGATGGTACAATTTCAGCCTCAAAAATAATAATAGTTGCAATTGGTTAAAGCCTAGAAAATATTTTAAAATCCATGAATTCATAATAACATTAAAATTAAAATATTGTTATTCCAGCCCTGATCAGTGTGGCTCAGTTGGTTGGGTGTAGTCCGGCAAAGTGAAATGTTGCCAGTTTTGATTCCCAGTCAGGGCACATACCTGGGTTATAGGCCCGGTCCCCAGTTGGGGCATGTCCAAGAGGCAACCAATCTATGTTTCTCTCCGTCTCTTTCTCCCTCCCTTCCTCTTGCTCTAAAAATGAATAAATAAAATCTTTTTAAAATATTGTTATTCCAGAATATGTCTGGGGACAAATTTGTTATCTTGAAAACTTATCAGTAAAGGAAATGAAACAAGCATTTATTCTGCCTGTATATGAACTATGTAGTACAGGGTAACCCAGTAGTAGATGAGGAGAATTGTCTCTTTTTAAAAGTATTCTATCAATAAATGAAAAAGAAGTTATACAGATAGAACGTCATCATTTTACAACCCTCAGTGAATGAAGATCTAAGCATCAGTAACTTAATCACAAGAAGAAAAACAAACAGATATGATGTGCCAAGCCTTGCCAAACATTACCCGTAGTTTGACCTGGCCAGTGTAGCTCAGAAGGCTGGGTACCATGTTGCGAAGTGTAAGGTTACCAGTTCAATCCCCAGTCAGGGCACATGCCTGGGTTGCAGGTTCAGTTCCTGAATGGGGCGTGTGCGAGAGGCAACCTATTGATGCTTCTTTTTCACATAGATGTTTTTCTCCATCTCTTTTCCCTTCGCTCTAAAAATCAGTAAATAAAACCTTTACCAAAAAAATTACCTGTAGTTTTTACCAGAGGGATTAAATCTGAGTCTGATCACAGGAAGTACAGAAGATAAGGGATCACACTGAGCTGCACTGAGAGACGGCATTTGTCAAAATCCAGGCTCTCAGAAACTATAGGTAACATGTCCCATATTCTTTAACAAATAAGTTATAAGGAAAGGAAAGAAATGGAGGACTTAAGAGATTTAAAACATATCTCATTTTTAGCAGAACGAGATTGAACTGTAGTGTCTTGATATGCACGTTTGGGTGATAAAACTGTAGAAAAAATCAGGAAAATGGTTAATAGAATAAAGTCAGGGTAGCGGTCACTGTGGCAGGTGGAGAGGTGGTTTTGATTGGGGTGCATGCAAGAGGCTCCTAAGGTTGCTGGCAAAGTTCTTTATCTGTGTTTTGTTTATAACATATTCACTCAGCCTTGTATTTGATTTGTGTAGTTTTCTATATTTGTGTTTTATCTTGAAATAAATATATTTTTTAAAAGTTATAAAACTAACTATATATATAACTTATTTTTTAAAAGTGCAGTGCTTGAACAAATTAGAGATTTTATTCTTCTCAAATAACAAAAAGTCTAGAAGGTTGATAAAATATTGATTCCTTGATACCCCAGTGATCATTTGGAAATTCTGCCTTATGTTTTTTCCCCATCTGTTAATATGAAGTTTTCCCTTACTAGACTGTGAGCTTAAAGAATTGCATTTATGATAGAAGAATAATAAAAGAATAATTAGAACTTATTCTTTGTGTCCTGTATATCTGGCATAATGCCTTGGGCACAAAAGACATCAGTATTTGTTGAATAAATGAATGAATGTGCTAGCCATGAAGAGAATAGCAGATATATTTCATTAGGAGATATTCTGTGAATGGATGAAGTATACCAGAACACTTGATGATTAGACATTTGAGGATCAAATTTCATTACTTTACTCTCAAGTATTTTGAGCTTTATTATCTTTTGCTTACATATTCAAAAGTTACTTTTTCAGGGAAAGAATAAGGAAAAGATAAGATAGGAAAGGAGAAAGATGCCTCTAAAACAGCACTGTATGCAGAGCTGTAGTTTCTAGAGCGTGCGGTACTGATAATGGTGTCTAAAGGCATGCTCTTATCACCAGTCATTTCAGTTCGACTGTTGTTGAAAGCCAATATTAGACCATTATCAGAGTTCACTACCTGGGTTGGGGGTGGGGTGGTGGTGGTGGATTTTACAAAGCACAGACAGGAAGCAGATAAAGACTATAAAATTCTTTAGTAACCTTGACTAGTTTTCCTGTGAAAAGTCTAAATTTAACGATAACATTTTCTTGGTTCTTCTCTCCAAGGATTGTACGATAATAAATTTGTTTTCCACAGTTCGAGAGTTTCTTGTGTTTGCCGGAAATCATTATGTGGACTTCCGCCATCACCCACCTCATTCCCCATAATTTCCTTAATTACTTTAATTTCTTACTTGCCATCTTTTTTTGTTTGTTTGCTTCCTGTTGCAGCTTATGTGAACTATGTTTGTTTACCTGAAGGTTTGTGCTTTAAGCGTGGAAAACTAGTTTTTTATGTTAGTAAGATTGTATTCGCAGGAACTGGTGTTAGCCCTCTGATTTTTTAATCGATCCATAGCTGTTTAACTGAAGTGTCTCTCCTTGATCCAGATAATTTTGTGAAATTCTCATGACATCTTTTGTCATACCCATTCACTTATAATTTTGATTTTAATGGCAAACCCACTCTCTTTAGAATACTTATTCTCAGTTTTTACAGTATATTATTTATTAGACATTTTAAAGTCAGAGGTTAAAATGATCTTGGGCCTTCAGCTGTCATCACTCTGTTTTTATCATTAAACAACTTTAGTGCTGTATTTTCTGTGTTTATACTTTTTTCTAGCTTTATTGATGAGATATTATTGACATGGAACATATGTAAGTTTAAGGTTTACAATGCGATCGCTGGATGCACATATGTATTGCAAAGTGATTACCACAGTGAGGTTAGTTAAACCTCCATCCCCTGACATAATTAGCATTTGCGTGTGTGTTCACTAATAACGTTTAAGACCTATTCTTTTAACAACTGTCAAGTATATAAAACAATATCATTAATTATAGTCACCATGGTGTACATTAGATCCCCAGAATTTATTCATCTTATACCTGGAATGTGCACCATTTTACCAACATTTTCCCATTTCTCCTAACCTTTAACACTTGGCAACAAGCATTCAACTCTCCATTTCTATGAGTTCACCTCTTTTAGATTCCCCAAATAAATGTGAATTTAAATTGTTTTTGTCTGGTTTACTTAGCATAATACTTTCATGTTGTCCATGTTTCTCCATGTTGTCACAAAAGGCAGGATTTCATTTTTGGAGCTGAATAATATTCCGTTGTATTATGCATAACACATTTTCTTTATACATTCATCCACTGATGGACAGGTGGTTTGTTTCTGTGTCTTGGCTGTTGATACCTCTTTGAGATACTGATTTAATTTTCTTTACATATTTACCCAGACATGAGATGGCTGGATCATCTGGTAGTTTTATTTTTAAATTTTGGGGGAACCTCCATACTTTTTTCCCATAATGGCTACACTGATTTATATTCCCACTAACAGTAGACAGCAGTTCTCTTTTCTCCAAAACCTTACCAACACTTCTCTTTTATTTTTTTTATCCTAACCCAAGGACATTTTTTCATTGCTTCAGAGTGAGAAGAACGGGGAGGCGGGGAGAGAGCAATAGAGACACATCAATGTGAGAAAGAAACATTGATTGGCTGCCTTCTCCCACACAGCTGACTGGGGATTGAACCCGTGACCTTTTGGTCTGTGGGTCATTGCTCCAACCAGCTGAGCCACACCAGCCAGGGCTATCTCTTTTCTTTTTGATAACAATCATTGTAACAGGTGTAAGATGATATCTTATTGTGGCTTAGATTTGCATTTCCTTGATGATTGTGATATTGACTATCTTTTCCTGTACCTTTGGCATTTGTTAGATCTTCTCTGGAAAAATGTCTATTCAAGACCTTTGGCCATTTTTTAATCAGATTGTTTTTTTGTTTGTTTGTTTTGTTTTTTGTCTTTTGTTTTTTGGTATGAGTTGTAAGTTCCATACATATTTTGGATATTTATTCCTTATCACATAGATGCTTTACACATACTGTCTACTATTCTATAGATCGCCTTTTTATTTTACCAATTGTTTCTTTTGATGTACAGAAACTTTTTAATTTGATGTAGTCCCAGTTGTCTACTTTTGCTTTTGCTGCTTGTACTTTTGGTGTCACATCCAAAAAACCATTGCCAAGATCAATGTCAAGGAGTTTATTTCCCTTGTTTTTTTCTAGCAATTTATAGTTCAGATTCTTACACTTATGTATCTGATTCATTTCAAGTTATTTTTTGTGACCAATGTGAATGGGGTCCAATTTTGTTCTCTTGCATGTGACTCCTCAATTTTTCTATCAGTATGTAGTGAAGAGATTCTCCCCATTGAATATTTTTGGTTCCTTTGTCAAATATTTGTTGACCATATTTGTAGAGTTTATTTCTAAGCTCTTGATTCTGTTCCATTGACTTGTCTCTTTTTATGCTAGTACCGTACTGTTTTGAATACTGTAGCTTTCTAATATAGTTTGAAATCAGGAATTATAATATTTCCAGCTTTGTTCTTCTTTCTCTGGATTTTTTTTTACTATTTGGGGTCTTTTACGGTCCATATAAACTTTAGGATTTTTTTCTACTTCTATGAAGAATGCTGTTACAATTTGTATAGAGATTACATTGAATCTATAACTGTTTGGAGGGAATATTAACAGTTTTAACCATATTAATTCCCTGATTCAAGAACATGGGATTCCTTTCCATTTATTTGTGTCTTTGCTTTCTTTCCTCAAAGTCTT
Source organism: Mormoops blainvillei (assembly GCA_004026545.1). Classification (NCBI taxonomy): domain Eukaryota; kingdom Metazoa; phylum Chordata; class Mammalia; order Chiroptera; family Mormoopidae; genus Mormoops; species Mormoops blainvillei. The sequence goes on along the minus strand of PVJD01003675.1, from coordinate 6,463 downwards.
GTAGTTTTCTACATCAGATCTTTCGCCTCAGTTAAATTTATTTTTAAGTATTTTGTTATTTTTGATGCTATTATAAACAAGGATTGTTTTCTTTTTTTCAGAGTTAATTGTTAGTGTATAGAAATTAACTGATTTTCGTTTGTTCATTTTGTGCTCTGCAACTTTATTGAATTCATTTAGTTTTATAGCTTTTTGGTGGAGTCCTTAGGATTTTCTATATATAAGATCTTTTCATTTGGAAACAGAGATAATTTTACTTCTTCCTTTCAATTTGGATACTTTTTAATTTCTTTATTTTGCCTAATCACTCTGACGAGGACTTCTAGTGCTATGTTGAATAGGAGTGGTGAGGGTGGGCACCCTAGTCTTGTTCCTGATCTTACCAGGAACACTTTTAACCTTTCATCATTGAGGAAGATGTTAGCGGTGGGTTTGTCATGAAGGCATTTATTATGTTGAAATGCGTTACCTCTATACCCAATTTGTTGAGATTTTTTTATTATGCATATTGAATTTTTTTATGTATCGAGATGATCACATGATTTTTAAATCTTTTTATTAATGTGGTTTATCACATTGATTTTGTGTATGTTGAACCGTCCTTGCATCTCAAGAATGAATCCCACTTTTGTCATTCTCTATGATCCCTTAAATGTGCTGTTGCATCATTGTGCTGGTATTTTATTGAGAAATTTTGCATTTATATTTGTCAGGGATATTGGCCTATAGTTTTCCTATATGGTTGCTCCTTGACTTATGATGGGGTTATGTCCCAGTAAACCCATCATAAGTTAAAAATATTCTAAGTCGAAGATGGATTTAATACACCTAACCTATTGAACACCATAGCTAGTGTAGCCTACCTTAAACGGTCTCAGACCACAGTATCCAAAAAATACTGGCAGCATAGTACTACACTGTAGGGTATTTGTTGTTCCCCTTTGTGATTTATGATTGTGTGCCTGACTGGGAGCTGCGACCCACCACCACTGCCCAGCACCATGAGAGAGTACCATACCACATATTGCTTGACTGGGAAAAGATCAAAATTCAAAGTACGGTTTCCACTGAACACATCTTGCTTTCTTACCATAATAAAGTCCAAGGATGTAAATTAAACCACTGTTATTCAGGGACCCTCTGTAGTTTCCTTATCTGGCTTTGTCATTAAGATAACGCAGGCCTTGTAAAATTAGTTTAGGAATGTCCCCTTCTCTTTACTTTTTTGGAAGAGTTGATAACAGTTGGTATATATCTTTAAATTTTGGTAGAATTCACCAGTGTAACCAGTTAGTCTTGGACTTTTCTTTTTGGGAGGTTTTGATTATGGTTTTCAATCTCTTTACTCATTATTGGTCTCTTCAGAATTCCTATTTCTTCATCATCAGCTTTGGTGTAAACTTTTTATATGCATACTCTTTTTTGTTTATCCATATTTAATCATAGCCAGTTTTTCATTAACTCCAATACTAAATGTAGCTTTAGATAATTAGATTATCTCTAATACTAAATATAGGTTTAAAAAATTATTAAATGTTCGAGTTTATCTTACAGACATTTTTACTTTGTACATAAACATCTTAAAATCTTGATTATAGCTATAACTTGCTGTTCAGAAAGTTATTTCTATTTTTAAATATTAATGGAAAACTTGGTATTCTCTTTGTGTTTCCCTGGAAAAGCATCTGTCTATAAGGCTGTATAATTACTTTTGAAGTGATACTTTTATAAGTGTATCAAAAACACTTTATGTTCCTGAAATAAAAAGGTAAAATGATACCAGAGGAAAGAATGAAGGTTTAGGTTGTAAAAAATGGTTCTCTTTAGAGGAAATACCTTTAAGAAGAATGTCATGTGGTAAATTTATAAACCTCATGAGTTAATGCATCAATTGTAGAATGATTTTTGTTGGGTTTTTTTTTCCTTCAGTGATCAAAATCTTGTACCTTGGATCATGTTTCTATTTTCACTCAGTTTTCCCAGCTTATTTATATAAAATTACTTGTTTTAGTATTATTCTCAATTATAATGGGAAAAATGAAGTAGGCGTTTTCATTTTCAATATATAGAATAAAAAATGTAGTTGGAGAAGTCGAGTGCACATAGTTTAGACCATTAGTATAAATGGCATCGCCTCCTCTAGGTGAAAAAGGAATACTATTTTACTACATCTGTGATTATTTTTTGACAGTTTGAGTATCAGCTATTTTCCTTGGGACTTGAAATAATGAAATCTTTTCACAAGCGTGTTCTGGAGAACTTTTCTGAAGAAATGGCTTGCAATGTATTTTCAACTCCAGCGGCCTGATGATCTCTAGGGAAGATTGTTCTAATTTAATTTTTTGTAATAAATACCACAGAAAATAAAGTGCCTGTAATGTCCACTTGCTGGAATACATATTTTTTTCATCAAATGTTTACAAAACCATAACCGTGTGTCAGGCCCTATGCTAGTAATATAGGGATATAAAGGCTTAAAAAAAAATCATAGCCCTTATCCCAGATATACTTTTAGCCTAGGGGAGAAACAGATATGTTTTAAAAATTATAATACAGTATAATTAGTGCAATAATACAGATACCAAGAGCTAACTTGTAACTAGCTAGAAAAGGGGAAGAAGGGCTTTCCAGGCGGGAGGAAGAACATAAACGATATGCAGGGCTATGAAAGGCCTTCATGACATAGTTGTTTGTAACCACTTGAGCATAGGGTTGTAGGAAGTAGAGTATTATTAGAAGTTGATTCTTTTTCTTTTCAAAATTAAAGATTAAATGTTTATGCTAGTTAAATAGTTTGTAAAGGAAACTATTTAAAAATACCAAAGACTGACAGTCATTGACCAATTTAGCACTCGTTGACTACTGTGCTGTGCTTGTTAGAATTACACATAAATAAAATCTGTGGATAGTTCTGAAGAATTCTGGTTCAAAACTGCCTTCTTCATTTTATCTTTTATGATGCTTAAATACTGGTATTAAATAGCCATCTTTGTCTTTGTATTGAATTATCCTTTAATGAATGCAAATGCTGTGAGTCAGCATAGCCATTAAGGGTTATCCTTCATTGTCACAAAGTTCTCTTGTCTAAAATTTTATTTTGCTCTTTCAGAACTTTAGAGATTATTCTATTCTTAAAATATGGCTACTCCAACATTTAAGGATATGCAACTTATGAATTACGGCAGGACAAATCAACCTCTTTTCTGTGCTCTGTAACACTTTGTTCATGTCTCTATCCTTCGTGTTTTAACTATTTCTTTAGCAATCTACCATTCACAGAGCTGAGAGCTCATACTAGCCTGCCTCAAGTATCTTTTTTTTCCATTGCTAGAGTTTAGCAGCTCTGTAGAGATTTAACAGTGGAGGACAGGAGTAAAGGGGAAAAGCAAGAAAGAAGTTTTAATTAAAAATATTATTTCTGGTGCTGGCTCAATAGCTCAGTTGGTTAGAGCATCGTCCCAATACACCACGGTTGTAGATTCAATCCCCAGTCAAGGCATATACAAGAATCAAGAATCAACCTATGAATGCATAAATAAGTGGAACAACAAATTGATGTTTCTCTCTCTCCCCCCACCCTTGTTCTCTCTCTCTCTCAAATCAATAAATATTTTTTTTAAGCCATTAAGAATCATTTTTGATATAAAAAGAGTATTATTTCTGCTCCATGCTTTAGTTTTCTAGTTACTCTATCCTTCCCCTTTGTTTGCTATTCTACTCCTAAGGCCCCTTTCACTTTCTGCTTCTTAAATTTAGATGTTAAAGTAGATTTTAAAACCTGGTCAATCAGAACAGGCACAGACTAGGAATCTGGGCCGTTTGATGTTGGAATAATCTAATGTGATTATCCTAGACCCTGAACGCCAATTATAGTGTTAACCAAGGGAGAAATTTTGCTGCATCTTTCACAGTTTTGGTTATGTGGTCTTTTATGGATTGTTACTTGGGATATACACAGTTTTATATTTGAATTCTTTGTGGTCATATGTATTTGTTAACTGATTTCCTATACTTAAAGATTACCATATTGCCAAGCTCCTCTTATAAACACAGAAATTGTACTTCAAGTCACCCTCAAGGGAATAAACCCATGCTTGTAACCACTAAAATATACCCACATGTAGTTGCCCAGTTCAGTTATATTTCTTGACAATTTTTTACTTAGAAGATTTCCATTCTAACATTTGGAAATAATATTCAGAATTTGTCACAAATGTTAAACATTGCCTCTCAGTGATAGTTACAAAACTAAACTCTAAAATATACAAAGCTTTAGTTAATCTGTAAAGGTAGGGATCTTGTTTTTTTCATTGCTTTATTCCAGTGCCTGGAGCATAGTAGGTACTCAGCCAATATTGATCCAATGTCTGGGACGTCTCCTTTTTTGTTCCTCGCATAAAACCATTACCATTACTACATTCCCTTCTCCTTTGTGGACGGACCAGAAAAAACTATAATAAATTGGTTAAGGCTTCTGAAATATATTTTGTCTTGATATGATGGCATTAATTTAATTAATTTTACCATTCAAAACTGAGACATAGTGTTCTATTTGTGCAGCGTAAGTATATCATTATTATACAGAAAAGGAATATTCTAAAGAAAAGTTTTTGGTGGTGTTTTTTCAACACAGGAAACAAATACATTTGTTAATGTTTGATGTTATGAATTTTAGAACTTTACCCCTAAAGAAAAGTTAAAATCAGGAAGTAATTTTTCAGAATGTTTTACTATTTTAATAATCAACAGGATATGTTTATACCATTGTACTGAAATCAGTAGTAACTATTACTGGAATGTTTGTTTTTCATATTGTCTTCTCTCTCGTTAGTACAGTAGAGAATGGATGGATTCTGGCAACTGAAGACTAGGGAACAATTCAAGGTTATGTAGAAAACTGATTTTCACTTCAAAAGTGAAAAGTAGTTCAAAGAAAATGGATTTTTAAATAACTATGTAGCTGTGAACATAGCAACAAGCATTGCTAGTTAGAAATAAAAACATTAATGTAATTTCTTAAAATATTTGGGGTGTGGGTTATAGACCAGGTAAATTAGGCATGAGTAAATTATTCTGTATTACACAATATAACCTTTCTGGATAATGAAAACCTTACCCTTTAAGCACTAGAACATTGTCCCTAACTCATTTCTACTGTATGAGACATAAATCCTGTCTTAATTAGCTTAACGTAATATTCCCTCCCTTGATATCATAAACTAGTTTTGTTTTGTTTTTTAATATTGTAAGCAGGATAGAGAGCCTTACAAATGCATGTCTTCTTCACAATTTATCTGACACTAAATGATGCTGTGAATTTCATTTTCTGCTGGGTTACCAGAATGGATTATCTTTTCTTGTGGGGATTGCAGAGGGTTCAGGTAGGTATAGAGAGGGAAAAGTTCTTTCCCAGGGTCTTTAGGAGAAAAAACCCAGACTCCTTCTCTTGGTATACAAGTTCTTCATGAGCCTCCGGTGGCAGAGCTACTTGTAGGTCTCTTAATGCCTCTCCATCCCTCAGTCCTCTTATTTCTGTGCACACCGTCTTCTGTCAGCTTTGAAAACCTTGCTGCACTTGTCTCCCTAACTAACCTCTGCTCATCCTTCAAAATCAAGCCAGTGTCTCAGTTCCTTTACGCGGGCTCAGTGTAATCCCAAGGGTGCTTAAACGATGGAAGGAGGGATGCAAAAGAGTCAGTGTCAGAGTGGTGCACTCTTCCATCAACTAAGGGAGAAAGACTCCCCTGGCCTTTGCAGCCTCGAAGGTGGAAGGGAGCCATGAGCAGATGTATATGGGCAGTTGCTAGAAGTTCAAAAATCCAAGCAGAGGACTTCTGACCTCCAGAACTTTAAGATAATATGTCTAGGCAACCAGTAATATACTTCCTGTCTTTATAAATTCGTCTTTTCTGGACATTTCATATAAATGGAATCATATAGTACATGTTCCTTTATGTCTGACTTCTTTTACTGAGCATAATGTGCAGGTTGGGGCAAAAGCTGGTTTACAGTGGTTCATATAGAATATAATATAATAATAAATAATAATACAAGAATAAACTGTTTCATGTACTCACAACTATAAACCTGCTTTTACCCCACCCTGTATTGTGTTGTTTTAAGCCATCAAGTTTGTTTAAACAGACTTTTAAAATATTTTTGTGCTCACTTTAGCAGCACATATACTAAAATTTTAAAATTCTTTGACTCACAAGAAGTTGCTAAATTGGTGCAGAGAATTCTCAAGTATACGTTGCCTACCCTCTCCCAACAATAATATCTTATATCAACATGGCATATCATAACAACCAGTAAATTGATATTGGCACAATACTAGTAATTTTGGGAAGGAGGGACACTTCTCTGAAGAGACATTGCTATTTAGTTTTGACTTCTGGAAGTACATTCTGATCTTCAGAAAATAATATTAGATCAATCATGATGGGATGAAACAAAAAAAGAA